>BMAO01021301.1:0-133193 GCA_019973975.1 Trichonephila clavata
TTCTTTCACTTTGGGAGCAATCTTAAATTCAACTTATGAGATTATTCAAAAAGAATTATATTTGATCGTAGTTATTTAGACAACTCCTTCTCGAACAACGACAGCAACTCCAATCCACCCCTATTTCCTTCCACTACTCCAGGTGGATGCTATCGCACAAATACCTTGTCACAAATTGCTTTCAACTATATCGAGACTTCAAGATTAACCTCTATGCCAGGGTTTAAATAACATTTACATTAGCATAACATCTTATAATCTCTAAGGAAATTAGCTAGTTTTTAAACTAAAATCACAGTTAAAAGAGTTTCTCCTAGATTATTATTGCATGTTCCGTGGATAGAACCTGCTAAATTACTGATTAATAAAAACAAACTTAGTAAATTACTGTGCATTTGTTGTGAATGAGATATTTTAGTTTTCAAACACAGACAGTGAAAAATTGAAATTATATTTGTTAATGTAAATTTTCTAATAATAACAAATATGTCAACAATATCAATTACCAAGCATTTTGCAATATTAAAGTAATTGTAAATGATATCTAAACAAGACCTATAATATTGTCTATAATGCCTATATTTTATAATACATGTTTCCTTTCAATTGTTTAAGCATATATTCTATATATATAATATATATATATGGTTATTGAAAAAATCCATTCAAAAACGATGACTTTACTTTCCCTTTTTTTTGTAAATGATCTAAATACATACTATTTTACTTTCTTTCTAATGGATTCGAGCTCAAATCTATTTTAAGTTAGCCTATACAAATAAAGAAATAAGCATAATAAAATATATTTTGCATAAAATAATCTAAAAAGACGTCACCTCCTGTCCTTAAAACAAAATGTTCTTGACATTTTTTAGCAATTCCTTGATATTTTAAAAGATAAATAAGTGAAAAAATTTTCGACTTTTCAAGTGCACTCAATTTAATTCGTTCGTGCCTTCAAACTTCAATTCTGGCACCATAATCAATGAAATGTTTCTTACGTTCTTTTTTATTTCCCAATGCCTTTTTTTCCTTTTGAGCTTATTTTTTCTTCTTTTTATGCTTGCAACTTTAGCTATTCGAGCAGTGCCGACTTCAAGCTTCTACTTTGTGTGGCAACTGAAGCAGAACTCATTCAAAGAAAATGGTTCTGTTTTACGGAGTCGGTGCAGTGATTCTTGAACTTCGCTAAGTGTTCTCTGTCTTTGGATGCCATTTGTGTTTCATTTTATCAGCCATTATTTTATTTATTTTTGCTGGTTTGGTTTGCTTTAGTGACCGAAATAACCTTCAGTTCCGCGCGTGTAAAATTTGATGATCTCTTTGGAACAAATATGTTTGAACACTTTGCCTCCTCTGTTACTTCTGCATCGTTGCTCCATCTGCTTAAAACCTTTCTATTTACAATTCGTTGCATATAACGCTATTCAAAACACATAGCAGCAAGATATATATCAAAGAGGGTTTTTTTGTTTTGTTTGTAAAAGAGTAGCTTCAATTTATCTCTTCTCATTCTTTCCGTCCAATTGCCTAGGTATAAAAGGTTAAATGTTTTTTTCCGCTATATCATCAATTGTGTTTCTGATTGTTGTATGAAGTGAAAAACAGAAGTGTATGTAAATATCTAACTATATAATTAATTGCAAAATTTTTGAACTGATACGCTATAAGTTACTTTACGTAAATTTGAATAAAGTACAATTCTTGATGAAAATTTCACAACAATAAGCAAGAAAATACAACAATGAATACAAATAAATTGGCATAATTCGTTAATTTTAAAAGAAACTAAGTCGCACTATATTTTAAGCTATATAAACTAAATAAAGAGTAACTGTCCTTCTCAATAATTGCTTTTCAGTAAAAAAATCTAAAACTAGTATTATTATTTCTGATTGCTGTATGAAGTAAGAAACAGAACTGGTGCAAAATCTAAATATCTATTTAATTGCAAAATTTTTGAACTAATATGCGATAAGTTACTTTGCGTACATTTGAATAAAGTACAATTATTGATGAAGACTTCATGAAAATAAAGAAAAAAATACAACTTATGCAAATAAATTTGCATAACTCCTCAATTTTAAAGGAAATTCAGTCGTACTATATTTTAAGCAATATGAACTAAATAAAAGACAATTGCCTTTTAAAATCGTTTTTATTTGACTAAAAAATATAATAGAAGTATTAGTTTTTTTAAAAAATAAAAAGCATTGCATTTTACGTAGAAAAAAATCACATAATAAATACGTTTAAAGGCTTGTTTTTGATCAACTAATTTTGCGCGTTGAATTTATTTGTAAATATTTATTACTAATGTTCGTACTTATTTCTAAATGTACTTTGTTTGAATAAAGATTGAAAAAATAAGAAATTTTAACTTAAACTTTTTTTTTGCGTAACAACCAGTACTTGCATTTTCAGTTCTAGATTATGCCATCAATAATTATACTGCTCTTCTTTTCTCAATTTTTTTTTCTGATCGTCCAGAATGTATCCTTACATAATTTAAAAGTTATATATGTTTTCTACATACTGCTGAGATTTAAAGAAATAGTAACTGTAATATCAACCTCGGAATTAATTTCAATTTATTTTGGTTAATTTACTCCCGAGATTAACTAAACCTATTTCATAAAAATAAGTTATTAACAGGAAAAGTAGCACAAAAGCTTGATTCACATTAAATAAAAGAGAAGCTATGTTACATTCAATTTCGTAAAAAAATTAATTGTCAAAAAAAGCTGCTTACTACAAATGTAAGGTAAAAATAATCAGCTTAACCACATTGGGAAGTAAGAACATAATTCTCATGCATTTTACATGCAAAAATTACTGTCTCTATCATACGTAAATGAAAACTGTTTTCATTATGAATCAATATATGCATTGCAATTAGATCAAAAGTAACTCAAGAATTACAAACTGAATGCGTTTTATTATATCTGCAACGATAATTTCATTAATGATTAGGAAAACTGAATATGAAATATATTAGTGCTTTCCATGCATTTAATTTCTGAAATACTTCATTTCGTAAGGCCTTATCAATAATAACACGCGTGAAGCAGAAAGAAAAATATTCATATATTTTAATTCCTATAAGGGGAATTGCATATTCTATAAATATTCATACAATATATCACATTTTATATATAGTATAAATATTCATATTTAAACTACATAAATATCCATGCGTATATATTAAATAACAAAATAATGTATTTCACTCAATAATTAGTCGAGAAAATCAATTTTCTTACTTGTTTTTTAAATTAAACAATAAAATTTAATCTGAGAGTATTGTTTTTCGTAGAATATCTTCAAATGTTTCTTAGAAAATTATGACAAGACTTATGTAGAATATTCTAAAATTTCTCGAAAATCTCATGATAAAATTATAATATTTTTTTAGAACTGATTGTTAATACATTTTTCAAATATCTTCCAAATATAAATATTGCTTAGAGAAAATAAATTAAAACTATATTCAAATCTATAACTGTACAAGTTTTCCTCACGTATTAATCTCACTCTTAACAAACAGTATGGTAACATATTTAAGACATTTATTTTGAAGACAAGACCAGAATTTTAATACCACTATATTTAGGTGGTAAAAAATTAATTTATATTTCAAAAGGGTATTCGTACTGATTTTACAAACTATTAATAATATTCTAAAGTAACTGACTTTCAAAATAATATCACTAATATTATTACGAACTCTAAGGATTTGTTCAGTTATTTGATAGCAAACAATTTCATTTATTTATGTGTTGTAAAATTAAATATTGGATAGAGGAGATTTAAAATTAACGAAAACATTATTTATACTTTTAACATATTTTACTTTTAGAAATTTAAAAGTAAATAACTACATACTACACAAATGTAAGAATTAAACAAACACTAACATATCTTCGTTAAAACCAGGACTTGAATCCATGAATCCACAAGTTTTCGTACGTCTGATAACTCAGCTACTACTTTTTTTATGTATATACTATATCATTTGTCAGAGTAATAAATATATGTAAATTAAGGACATATTTTTATTACTCTATAATTAAGGAATCCGAATTCCCTAAAATTGTGAATTTTGCCAAAAAATGACAAATTATTCTATGATTTTATTTTAAAGACCATCTTATTAACTTTATAAAAGTACGAAAGTGTTTTATTTTCCGCTCACTAGAACAAAAACTACAAGTGTTTTTATAAAAAAGTGTTTTACCAAATTTTTCCATTTTAGTAATAATAGTTTCTTTTCATCTTCTTAATTTTGGCATACTTTTCTTAAAATGTCCATTTCAATTTCCTAATGTCTCCATTTTTTTAAAAAGTTGTCACGCACAAGTATTAGGATATCTTAATATATTTTAAACTGCAATATATTTTATTGTAAATGCTGACAACACTTGTATTTCTCCATTTGTTCCTTAGTTAAATCTTTGGAATTAGCATGCATAAACATAGTTAGGATCCTATTATTTTTTTAACTCATAATAATCCCAAATTTATTATGATTGTATTTTACTATAGTAAAAAAGAGCATTGCGCAAACCAATATTTAAATATTATTCGTATGTAAATACACATGCACACAAATGTCATCCAAATTGTATATGCATTAAATATCCTGTTGTTTCTTAAAATCATCCATAAAAATACTTTTCTTCGCTATATCAAATATTCACAAGAACATTGGCAGACAGATGCAAGATATGTTTATCTTCGAGTTTTGACAAAAAAACCGATAGAGTAGTATTCTTACATTTGCATGTTGTTCCTGACAAATAGAAAGCACTACTTTCAAAATGCAAATGGTGAAATGCATATCACATAAAACGTTTACTTGAAAAAAAAAATATATAACTTGAATATTTCGAAAAGGAAAAAGTTATAAGGTTTTTTTTTTCAATATGAACAAAGCATATAAAAATGAAAGAATATATTTAAATCCATTATGCTGCATTGAAAAAAATATTGCGCTTAAGGATAGCCTACAAAAACGGAAAATTTTTATGGTGAGAATTATTAGAGTATTCTTTCATTTATAAGTATTAAAGGCAAATAATAACACATGAACAGTATTTGGGAAAAAGTCTTTTAAAGGTTTTTAAATGTAGCATATTTAAAATACAAAAAGCGCTGCGTGTAGAAAATCAACCAGTTTTAAAATTTTTTTGATAACTGTGATCAAGGGAATATAAAAAAAAAACTATAAGAAAACTTTTAAATAAAGCTAAGTTTTATTTGAAATGCACGCCACATTTTTCGTAAAAAAGAGTTTTTGAAATGTTCAATAATCTAAATATTTTCATGCACTCTTTTTGTCCTATTGATCACTGTAAAAAAATGTATAATGGATTATTAAAGCAAAATCATTTGCACAAATACATTTTATGTTGAAAAAGGAAACTACGAAAACTTCCATAAAAATTTGAAACTTTAAAGGCAAACATCTTCATATTAAACTGAAAGAAACTTCTAGTTTATTCAAACACATGAAGATTTGTAAAACAAATATAAATTTAGTTCATACACAATCCAAATATTTGCGAATTAAGAAAATTTTTCAAAATGTATAGATTAATATTTTCCCCTTGAGTTCCTTATTCAGTTCACGATCTAAATTTCAGTTTACGTGTGATATTAATTTAATTACATAAGTATTTCCATCTTTACAAAAACTAAGTTTTGTATTATGAAACAAAGGAAATATTACAATTTAAAATTATGTCCAAAATACGTCTGGAACTTTTTGGACGTAATCCTATTAGCAGTTATAGACTTTTTGAAAATTATTTCTAAAGTTGGATAATGTTAAAAAGTATAAACTATATTGAAGTAGCTGATAGGAGAGGGAATAAATATTTTATGTAGATTAAGTAATTGTTTTTTTTTTCAAACTTTTTTTCAGAACTCGAGACTTTCTTTAAAAATCTATAAAGTATCATGTTTCTCCTTATGTTTATTTTTTTCACTTACTAGTTGGAATTTTTTTCCCGATAAAGATTTTTCAAGAGACAAATTGGATATCTTCAAATTTTCTTTTATTCAAGAGATATAAAGAATAAAATTTAATGAATTGGGGAAATTTGTTGTATAAAATTATTGAAATCTTTTGCTGAAATACATTTTGGGGTGTATAGCGCTAATAATAAACATAAGGTGACAATTTTATTCAAGTGTCAATAACTTCAACATAAAAATCAATTCAATCATCTTTATAAGTAATAATGTTTTATTATTAAAAGCTTTTATTTAACTTACAATGTATGTATTATGTATGTATGTATGTATGTATGTAATTTGTTCGGGTGGAATCTTGCAACTCAATTTTGAAGCTGATATCTTCCTCCCATTGAGCTGAAATTTTGTATACACGTTTAGTTTGGATGGCAATGCATGTTTTGACCATTTATATTTCGATATTGCAATTAATTAAAAAGATATTAATTAAAAACGTTAAACTAGTTTTGGGCGCCAACTTGGATATATCTGCATTGTTGTAATAATTTTATTGTTACAACAATGACAAAAGTTGGCGTCGAAAATCGGTTTTCAGCCAAACTGGAATTTCATAACGTTGCGCTATTGACAGTATTAATTAAATTTGTCTAAAAAATAATTACATTTCTACAACGCAAAAATAATCTAATTTCTACAACGTATGCAATTTTTTACAAATTTCTATCTATTTTCTTGGATTTAAATTCAAAACAAAAAGTAGAGCTATTTTTCAAGTAGATTGGTACATTGTATACCTTTCTCAACGCTGCCAAGTTAAGCTGAGATGGAGTATTGAAGAAATTCTTTAAATAATTTATCTAACTTTAATCTATGAAACTCAGACAAAAAATAATTACAGAATCGGAAAGATCATTTTTTATGTACCTTACCCATCAAAAGGAATCCGCTAGGAAAACAATAAGAGAAAATATTATCTAAAAATGCAATATATTTTCGATTAAAAAAAAATAATTTTATAATAAAATGAAGGAATTTTTTAAAGAAATTTCTAATTTTAAGCCTACAAGTAATTTAAATATACCTCATTTATCACCAGTAATCTAAACACACACTACGACATGTGTCCTTAAATTTAATTACAAATAGAATCTGTTAATTTTATTTGAATTTAATTATTGATTTTTTCAAAATCAAGTTTCTAAAGATGATCTGAGCAATTAAAAAAAATAGATTCTTACGTAGAAGATATTCAATGTGCAGCAAAAAATTATCATTATTTGATAAAACTTTCTTTTTTTTATTACAAAATGCGTTTTGAGTCTTAAGCATTTTTTTGATTAATACAAATATTTAAATGCCTTTTGAAGTTTTTTAATAAACAACTAAAATTTTCTTCTAATAAGTTAGAGAAATATATCCCTTATCTTCAAAATATTTCAAATAAATAGTATATTCTTTAAGTTTTTCAAAAATAGTCAAAATTTTAATTAAACATTTAATAACTTTGTCATTTATGAAGATAATCTCACTAAACCTTTTTTTTCGTGTGTAGAACAATGTTACCCAAAATCTGCACGAAATTGAAAAATTGCTTAAAAATTACGGATTTAAAAAAATTGTGTTTTTAGTCTAATATTATTTTGCGAGAATTAATTCAGCTAAACCAGGGATGGCGAACCAGCGTTCAATGAGTTGAACAGGCTGAGAAACCTGTCCAGCGATAACTAAAAGTAAAAATAAATTAAATGTAAAAAAACTTTTTTAAGAACAAGCTTTTATTTAAACGCGCTAAAAAGAATAAAATAAACTTTTCCTTTAAAACTTTTTTTACTATCAACTTATAACGTCAGTACACAATTTATATGATATAAAAGCTTATCGCGAGATATACCTGTGTAGATAAACATGTAAAATAAATAACTTGACCTTATTGATTTTGGATTTAAAAATTCAAACTAAGTAAATATGAGTACTTAAATATTGCGACAAGCTTTATATCATATAAATTGTGTAATGACGTTATAAGTTGATAGTAAAAAAAGTTTTAAAGGAAAAGTTTATTTTATTCTTTTTAGCGCGTTTAAATAAAAGCTTGTTCTTAAAAAAGTTTTTTTACATTTAATTTATTTTCATGAAAAAGATTTATGTAAATAAAATGAAGTAAAATACTTGTTACATCTTAATGTAATTGCAAAAACATCTTACTCGCCAGCCTTATTTAATAACCCAACCAAGAGAAATTAGTTGCAATGTAATTAACATTATGTGCTTAAATTGTTTTTTAGAAGATAAAAATGCAATAATAATATATATTAGAAGGATATTATATGTAGTTCACATTCTTTTAGGACATTCGTATAGTGAAATTTCATTTAATATTTACGGTGCCTAAAACTTAAATGTTTCATTTCATCTTATTATAATTGAATATATGCAGAATCATAGAGGATATAAAACCATTAATAATTTTTAAATTTGTGTAAGGGAAGTCAATTTTTTACATTACTCATACACTTTTCGAAAGGGAACACCTTTATTGTGCTTGTGCTTTATGTCCCAATGTTCCAGATGCCTACTCCAGGTACATGGTTGCTCTAAAAGTACCACAACTTTATTCTCCCCTCATCCTACAGCTGCCTTATAAAGGGGCTAATGCAGTTAATCACATGGATAAAAGAAGCGGGACAAAAACAAGTGCAAGAAGACGTCTTTTTTCCTGTCGACGAATTTCGAGCTCCAGATATTATCACTGCGAAGCATGGCGAATGCTGTCAGAGCGGATGGTGTATCTACCGACTGTAGGACAGACCAGGGCTATTTCCAGCATACCAATCGTATGTTAAGAAATATTCTCTAAAAAGAATTTGCTTTAGCTTTGTGAATCGAAAATATTTCGGACACGAAAAGCTCACACCAAGTGCAGAAAAAGAACACTCTCCTCCTTCACAAACAAATATTCCATCTCAATTCCGAAGACTCCAGCATGGGAGGGAATCCAACGAACACAAATCTTCTTTTCTGTGAAACTGGAAACAATTTTGATGCTAATTTCTGTACAAGATAATTTGCAGAGAATTAGGTCAATTTTTTAAGTTTAGGATTGAACTTTTGCTTTCTTTCAAAATATAGGTGTTGTAATGTCTTTATTACTTTTTACTTTCCGACACAGCACATCGTGTCAACAGAACAGGATTCTGTCTTTCTCAATATAGTAAAAACACAAGCGCAATTCTCCACGCAATACACAAAACCCACGAACTCTCTTTTCTTGGTATCAATTCCAGTCCAGTCTCAAAACCAACGGAACTCCTTTCCTTCTTTGTCCGTTACGTTGCAAGGTCAACGCCCTCCTCCACCCCATGCTCCTAAAAAACGAGAGACTCTCTCTTCCCTGACCGTCTCGTTCGAGGGTCAATCACCTTCTCCCAAAAAACAGCAACCAGCGCCTAAAACGTACTAAATTAGCGCCAACATTCCATAATCAATTAAACAATCAATTAAACATTCAATAATACATTCAATAATACATTAAACGTTTCAGGTGTATTCTTATTTTACTTGCGAGAGCGTATCTAAAAAGCAATGCTCTTTTCTCACAAAAATAATAAGCTATGGAAAAATTTATGTAATTAAACTTGTTTATCGATTAACTCATATATGCTTGTTAACCGATTAACATCTTAATTTATATTTCTTTGAGCTATTGAAATTCATATTATGTTTGTCGTCATATCATATGTCATAAAAATCATTTGAACCCGATCTAGTGGTTCACCATATTTATCGAACAAGTAAACATCAGTTATCGTCTGCAGTTTTATATGCATAACATCCTCACTTGCATTTAAGGTGCTTCCAACTGCAGATGATTTAACATCGTCGGATCGGATTCAAAAAGGATTCGAGACTCGAATCCGTGATCATGGCATGGAAATTGGAAAAACATTAACACATTTTTATAAACTGCCTAACAATTTCCTTTTTTTTTTTGCTTCTATCTGTTTAAATTATCAAATAAGTAACTAATACTAGGAAGGAATTTATATTTGGCCTTCAAAAATTAAATAAATTTAAAATCTAAATTGTACAATTTACTCTAACAACATAAATTATTTTCAAAGTTTTTTTCAAATATAATGATTTAAGTAAATAAATAAGAATAGTTTACATTAATCATTATATATTCATTCTTTCAAATGTAATATGAGACAGTTTAAATGTTAATAATAAAGGTTCTGTATTAACACGTATCAACAAAAAATCATTTTGATTGATATTTTTGTCAATTGATTAGAATTGTATGCGATTGCTTTGCTTTTAGTTATTACAAAAAAAAAAAATTAATAAGTCTCTTTGTCTATAAAAATCTCAATTTACAAAGATATACACTGGTTTAAATGCGATCAGAAAAATAGTGTCAAATTTTATCAAATAAATTAAGTCAGTCTTTTTTTATATATATAAGAATGTAATACGTTTTTGTACTGATTAATATCTTGTTAGGCAAACCATTATAAGAAGCAAATGAGAGTTCCTGAGGGATAAAAAAGGAAATAAAAATTTATGGGAAATTTTTAAGCTAATTAACTTTTTTTCGCAATCATTTGGATTAAGAGTATCTAAATCCTTAAGATAATTATTTCTTTTTTGAACAAAAGAATCAAATCACAAGGAAAACCAATGCAAGAGAGTCTTTTTTCCCGTCATTTACTTTTGAAATTGTTTGATTTATTTTATTCTAAGAAACAATAATTTTTCGGATACATATAAAAAATGATTCATAGTGTACTGCGCAAAATAATAAAAAAAAATCAGAAGACAGTTTGACATTTATTTTAAAAATGCAAACATGTTCAATAGAATTTTTATAAATAATGCCTTTTTATAAATGCTCGATATAAATTTATTTTGAAGAAGTAAAAAAAATGCTTTAAAAGCGTATAAACAAAACCTTGGAAAGTGTATAAAAGGGAACTTACACTAACGCTTTTAGTTTACAATTTTCTTATTATTAATTATCAACATATATTTTAAAAATCTGCCGTTTTCGATATTAATTGCTTTATTCCTAATCAAATAACTTCGGTGATGCTTCTCATATAAACGTTTGAATCTTATAAAAATTTAACATGCATGTTAGAAAACTCAACTTTATGATGGAACTTTTCAATTTTAGAAGCAAATTAACTATCGAAATTAATTCAAATTATTATTCAATTAGCATTCTATTTAAACACACTAAAGTTACCAAAGTAATGTTAATTATATTATGATGCGATGCAAATTTTGAAAATTATTAAGGGTGTCCTGTATTTTGACAGATGTGCATAGAATATATATATATATATATCTATCAAATATTCATTAAATAAATTGATAAACTATGATAAATATAATACTATTATACAATTTGTTTTGAAAGAAAATTACATATTTCATAATAACTATTATTATCAACAAATTAAGGGTCTGCCACAGGGTGGCCCAGTAAGTAATAGTCTAGCTAATATCTATTTACACTATTATGAGAATGAAAAAATTGATACAGACTCTTGTTACTTTTTTAGATACATCGATGATTTAATTAGTTGACTTTACTCCTATTTTTAATTATTATCCACACTACTTGAAATTAATACAAACCAATTGCAATATAGAGTCAGCAAACTTTCTTGATCTCAAATTAAAACTTGAAAATAATATGCTAAAAAGTAATATTTTTGATAAAAAAGCCTCTTTTGATTTTAATGTTATAAAAATGCCATATCGGAACTGTACCCTTCACATTTCAATTTTTAGAAATATTATTCTAAATTATATAAAAAGAAATAATGATTTAGCATCTGAAGAATTATTGAGAATTAATAATTATAAAAAATTCTTTCGAAGTTGCCTAGACTATAACTATCCAGCTAATTTTTTATATATAAATATATGTCTTCAAAATTATAGCTATTTAATTATTTTTATTTAATATATTCATTTCTGTTTAGTTTATAGTATATAATTTTCGTAATATATTCTTATAATAAGTTAAGTTACTAAATATATATATATATATATATATATGGCACCATTATTCTTAGTTTTGCTGGGTTTTTTTGTGCATTGAGTCAGTACACTAAATGAATCTGTATACATGGGGTAGGATTATAGTTTCTTTGCTCATTTACATTATTATTAATTATATTCATAATCATTATTAACCTCTTTTGCAAATATATTTTGATTATTTATATTTATATTTGTGGCTATTTCTCCCGGATTCTATAGCAATTTAATAATCCAATTTCTATTTTATTGCTGTTATATTCACCCACGTGGGTTTTGGGCCATTGCCTTGGTTTATCCCCGGTGCTATTATGCCGAAAATTTCCACTGTAGGGCAAGATTGAGATCTCACAAAACACTGTTTAACCCTGTTTCACTGTCCTAAACCAGTGACAGCTCGGGAAATCATAATAGTTTTTTCCACTCTAGCTAAATTTCTCTTTTTTTAATTGGCATGGTTCCATGTTCTTGGTTCTTTCGGTCTGGTGTTAAGATGTTTTAGGGTTTATTAGTCTTCTTTTTAATTTATTTACTACTATATATATATATATATATATATATATATTAGATTGAATAGTGTATAGTGCATAGAATATAACATAAAGAGAAAGAGATACCACTAGTCGTTGGTGGGGAACTATCTGTTTCAAAGGTTGGCAAACCTAATAAGAAAAATACCAAGCTCTATGTAATTAATTTTCTGAACTGTTGGCATTAGCTGATGATCAATTGCAACAAAGAAATTTTTCATTCGTATTTTTGCAATGTCGTTTGGAGCAACTTGCAGACATCAAATTCTGTGTTTTTCTCGAGAAAACACCTCAGAATCTCGAGATGCTATAGAAACGTTTCCAGCTAAAGAAGATTTTTACCTGTTTCTATGGCTGTAAATTGTTTTCTGTTTTCAGATGAGATGACCCAAAATGCGACAACGCAATTGAAAGACCTGTCAAAAAATGGATTTCAGGAGTGTTTTGAACAGTAATACTATAGCTGCAACAAGTGTGTGGATGCAGGATGGCAAACTTTTGAAGGCCAATAAGGTTAAATTATTGTTTTGATTTTAATATTATGGAATTAATCTACTCCTGGATTTTTTGACCCTATCATATATATATATATATATATATATATATGATAGGGTAGATTAATTGGGAACCTGTATTTGCCTGTACACTGGGCTGTAAAGAAAGGAAGAAATATAAGGAGAAATGAGAAAATATTACAAAAAATATACACACATATACCGTATAATCCGTCCATAACCCACTCTTTTAATACAAAAAACATGTTAGAAATGTATGAGTGCTTGTTATAAGCCAAGTATTGAAATGGTAGCTATAAAATAGAAAGGAACATAGAGAAAAAATAAATTTCTATTTCATTTGAAGTATTGATTATTTAAAAAATAATGACATCTCTTAGGAACTTAATGTGTTGTCATTCTAGATTTAAACTACATTTTTTAAAAAGCTTGGGAAAATCCCTCAAATAAATGACTTGAAAATATAAGAATTACAGAGGCAGATTCCAGGTTTCTTCCAAAAAAAGGCGTTACACTTTTTTACGGTGAATATACCAAAAAAAAACAAGAAAATGCGGCTTGAAAGCACAAGTCCGTGTTATACGTCGATGTGAGCAATACGCCGATATCCACGGTGTATATATATATATATATATATATTTTATTTAGGCATTGCTTTATCAAAGTCGGATACAATTTCGATTATTTTAGAAAAAAAGGGTTTACCTTATGTTATTAAATTTTTTTAAATAAATTCATTAACAAATATCTTAATAATTTTTTTTAAAAATCTCAGAAAAATAAGTGAAAAAATTTGCGTGGCATGTTATAAAACGTAACTGCTTTTGGGTTAGAAAAAAGTATCTCAAAACGAATATATACACTGTTATCTATATGATAATGCTTAAAAAAATCCTTGCTAAAATTTTATTTAATTATCATACATTTAAATTTTTGAAAAATTGACAAGATTTACGTAGTTTATTAGTCTTAAAAAATTGGTAATTATTTTGTGCTTTAAGTTTAGATTTGCTTTTTTCTCTATCTAAATTTCATTACATTTTTTAAAATTGCTAATATTTTGTTAACAAAAAAAATTTTACTCTTTTTAAAGTTAAGTAAATGTTTTATTCATTAGATTTCATCGAAACATTTTTATAGAAAACAAAATACTGCTGATTTTCTAAATATTAATAAAAAAAATCATGCTTACAAGTGGCGTAACGGAGAATATTAGGTTCCCCTGAAAAGTCAGGTTTTGGACCCCAAGTAGAGGCCCCTTACAAAGAATTGTAAAGGCATAACGTAACATAGGATTCGGGCCCCTTAGAACTCTGGACACCCCGCATTGTGGGGATTGCGGGATATACGTTACATCACAGCATGCTAATCAAAATTGGTGAGGCTTTAAAAAAAAGGCTTGATAAAAAAAAATAGTATTTTGGTTATTTTCGATAGGAAACACTTCTTCAAAATCTTGAATTTTTGCATTACATCGCAAACAAAATTATCTTTTATCTTACATCGGTTAAATTATTTCTATTTTCCTAATATTCTATCCATAGAATCTGTAATTTCCATCAGATATATATGCATCATACAGCATAGAAACAAAACGAATGAGTGAAAATTGAAAAGGATTAATTACGCACTATAAATAGATGAACCATGGGTGTAAAAGAGTTTTTTATTTTTGTTTAATTTTCTCATAATAACAACCTTTTTTCAAGTTAAGTAATATATAATAGTGATAAAAAAGAATATCAAAAATACAATTGCAGGCCTAGGATATCGTTAAAAAAGTGTTGCATACTCTTATTTGTTCCAAACATACTACATTTGAAGAGATTGACAACCAGCCGATCGGAAATGGCTATTAAAATTATGTTTGTTGCAATAGAAGGCTGAGCTCTGGTAAGCTGAGAACTCTGGTTCTCCTAAAACTTATTTTTATAACATCAGTGACCGCGAAAATACACAGTGGTTTATGCTCTGTTCTTGCAAAATACACTCATGTCCATAAATTAAGGATAATGAAGTTCAGGCAAAGAAAGAGACAGAAGCAAAAAAAAATCACTTATTTGTAAAGTCTATTTATTAAACAGAAGCTAAAGAGAAAAAAAAGATGCTATATGTTTGACATAATTAATAAAAATTGCGATTTTTACTCCCTGGAGCAAATTTCAAAAAAGAACATATTTACAGAAAACAGTATAACATGGTTAGTATGATGGTTAATACGGAGTATGTCTCCCGGACGATGCAATACAGGCCTTACAACGCCTACGCATGCTGAGTATCAAATTATCAATCTGATCTTGGGGAATATTACACCACTCATCAAGCAATGCCCTCCGAAGTTCCGGTAGACAGGTGGGAGGGGGTTGACGGGCTGCAATTCGTTGGCCAAGCATATCCCACACATGCCTTATTGGATTCAAGTCTGGTGAGTATGCTGGCCAATCCATACGGGTGATATCTCCGATTGAAGGCATTCGTCTACAATGTTTGCACGGTGAGGACGGGCGTGTCATCCATAAATAGAAATTCAGCACCCATGGCCCCGAAACAAACGTACATGTTGTTCCAGAATGACATCCCGATAGATGTGGCCTGTCATCGTTACACTCTGAACATGCAGGTCAGTTCTGAAACCAAGAATAATTCCTCCCAAAACGAGCCATCCTGCACCACCGTAACGGTGTCGTTCAATGGTGTTCTCTTGGTGGTAACGGGTACCTGGCGCTCTCCATATGAAAGTCCGGCGAGAATCAGACTGCAAACTAAACCTGGACTCGTCGGAAAACATCACACAAGACCACTGTTGCGGTGTCTACAATGCATGCTCTCTACTCCAGGTTAATCGCAGGCGACAGTGAGTTGCGGTAAGGGGAACACATCTGACAGGCCTACGAGCATATAGACCAATGTGCCCTAAGCGTCTGTACACGGTCTGCCTTGAAACTGTCGTACCGGTAGCTGAAGAGAGCTGACGAGAAAGGTCTGATGCTGTGCTCCGTCCGTTTCTTTTGGCAGTAACTGCCAAATACCGGTCCTCATTCGGCGTTGTAACTCGGGGGCGACCTGTGCTGTAACATCTACTCACATTACCATCATCTTGGAATCGTTGTCAAAGCCTGGAGATGACACTCTAGGCGATTCCAAGTTCTTCGGATACTTCCAGCTGTCTAAGACCACATTCCAGTCATCCGATAATTCTACCACGTAAAAAATCATCCAAATGCTTCCTTTGTGCCATAACTATGCGGTTATTGCACTGAAAGACTTTTAAAGCTCTTGTGAACAATTTTACTTTTTTGCCACCATTCCCTATATACCCCTCTTTTACACTCTCGTCATTTTGACGTACTATCGGCGCCTTCTGGTGGTTTCCTGTAATTTGCATATTCTTCTTCGAGATGTGTGTGATAATTCTACAGGTGAAATTTTTATTTTAGAGTTCAATTTCTGTGTGATTCTGAATTATCCTTAATTTATGGACATGAGTGTAGTTATGCCTACTGTGTATGCAAATTGATGTAAGAATGTTTTAACTACCTTAACTAATGTTTGAACAATGATGAATATTTTTCTAGAGAAGTAACAAAATTTTTTGTCTCTAATGTGTAGCGAATTTTTTTGGTTATTGAGTGTTAATTAAATTTAAAAAATTCTGTTTTGTTTTGTCAGGTTAGCCGTATACTAAGGAGTTTCACATGGAAGGTTATAAGAGACAGACACTTTAATTTTGAGGTTATGTCAATGATGAAGAAGAGCTGAACGTTTGTCTTATTTTTTAGGACACTTGGGATGCCTGTACTTATAATGCTTTAGTGATTTCACCTGTTCAATTATTGGTTTTATCGTAGTTAATACGCACCTCGGTAGTCTTTCGAGAACTCCGAGGAATCTTAGGTGTTCAGACATTCTTATTTCGCATATAAATCATTGCCTAAGTCCAAGTTAATCCACAATTTGGTAGTTTTTAGCCATGAAATCATTTATATTATTAATAATTTGTAATAAGTCATATTTTTGAGTACGAATTTTCTTTCTCTATAAAATCTTTTCATACTTTCAAATGTTATATCAGAATTTTGGCAGGCACGTGGAATAACAAAAAATATAAGCATATATATCAGGGGTCGGCAACCTATGGCATGCGTGCCATGCCATAGGTTACAATTCTCAGTGGCACTCTGCACTACTCATCAAATTTGTTAATTTTTGAGTGGATGAAAGTTGATCAATTTGTAATGGACCTTATTTACAAATATCTTCAGAATCATAGACATTTACAGAATTAAGAAATAATCTGAAAGAGAGATATTTTAATAGATATAAATTTACACCTGTTTTGTAAATTATTGAATGTCATTGCTGAAGAGATATAATTATTTTAAGAAAAAAATTGTATGTACTCTGCTTTCCGCTTTTGGGTTCTACATATCTAAATAAAAAATATTTCCTTATATAAAAAAATATTTCGATTCCGCAAAGAAATTGTTTAACAACTAAATGCTCAAAATCGTGTCAAATTGAAAGTAACAAATTACATCCCTGATTTTGCGGTATGAAAGTAAAGCGGTGCAAGCACTAGGTTTACCTTAAAATTTGTATTTATCTTTACATTTGACTGTAATGAAGGGAAACACTTATATTTTATGGTGTCTATTTCTTATTTTAATAAATGTATTTATAAAAATACATTTGTACACTTATTGAATTTTTTTATTTTTGTCGAAGAAATTAGTTATGCAATATGCTGTTAATTTTTTTATAAGAAATTATCTTTAAATGATGCAAAATGTGTAAAAAAAACTGTAAATCTATATTATTGACCTCTATTCTTTAACTCTCCCTGCATTATTGCAGGAATTAAGTTGTTTCAAATGACCTACTGAGTAGCCCGCTGAATCATATTGGCACGCCACAGCTAAAAGGTTGCGGACACTTGATATATTCTGTCCCGTTTAGCATTTTATGTTCTCGTATTATTTGATTTTTGAATTTTTAGTTGGTTGGAAGCTATGCATAAAGGCAATCAAGATTCCCAGTTATTTGAAAATCATTATGGATCTTGCTTCTCTGTTATTTAGGTACAAATAAAAAAAGTTACTCTAATCAAAAACATCATAAAAATATTTTAATTTTATTTCTAAAATTCAATGCAGATGCAAGAAAATGTATGGTTTAATTTGAACAAATACTACATAAAGTACAATTCTTATTTCTGTAAAATTCATTTATCATGCATGATCAAGATGAAATGCATGATTTAATTTCCTTGCATTTTATACTTCTGAAATATTGCATAAAAAGTTAAACAGAAAATTAAAATCATAAAGAGTATGAAAACACATTATAATATCCTAGAATAATACCATAATGAGGAATTGGCCATAAAAAATATTGTGAACCTTGTACAAGATGTTCTGAACGTTACGATATATGGTGCGAAAATACAAGAATTAAATTTATACTGATATAAAAATCAAACTTTTTTATAACGGAAAGTTAAGGTCAGAAATAGATTTTTTATTTTTCTTTCTTTAAAAATGTTAAAAAACGATTAAAATCGCTATCGTTGTAATTCGTAATCAATACATAACAAAACTTTTATCCAGAATTCCAAAAGTGCCAAATGTTTCTTTCTAAAGATAAAGAAGCCTGTTTAGTTTGCCAATATCACAGATTAACAAACTATTTGAAAACCATTTTAGTGTTTTAAGTATAAATTCTTTTAATTTTTGATATAGTCATTTGCTGTAAAATTGTCCTCAGATTGTTTTTTATTGCTCTTATTCTACTGCTTTTCATAGAAATTTTAGATAATTGTCTTGTAGTAATTAATTCAATAAAATTTTTATTGTTATTACATAAATGTAATACCTTATTTATTTTATTATTAAAAGTACTTTTTTGTCTCTTTGTCAACAGTAAGTTTTTTAAATGCAAAGTATTCTAGAAGAATTGCAAATATCTTAATAAATCCTTCGCTTAGAAAGAAAACGTTCTTAAAATTTATACAGTTTAAGTACTATTGAATCCAGAATTCTAGATCTAGTGTATTTATAATATTATTTAATTTTATAGATTTACTAAAATTTGAATTTTTTTATAAATTGAACAATAAGCAATTAATAAGTTAAAAATTATATCAACACTTTAAAAAGGATTTATGCATGGGACATCTTTGAGATAAAAAAGAAAAATTGTGCTTTGAATTAATCTTAAAATAATTTTCAACTCTGATCCATTCATTTGAACATTCTTTTAATTTTTATGTCCTCTTTTCTAAGGCAAAAGAATAGAAAATGTTTTGGTACTCTTATTCTTATTCTCTTTTTGAAAAGAAATTCTTGGGATTATAACTCCATTAGGAAATAATCGAAATATTTCAATATTGATGCGATACTTATATAACATTTTTCTTGCACCGGCATAAAGAACTTTTTTCCCCATCAGCATATTTTATCTAAACAAAAATAATATTAATCATCGTTTATCTCTCTTTTTATTTTCCTATGTGACTGTTTCACTCATCTCCTGGTGATACCTTAAGAAAATATTCAGGAAATATTTCCTCGACCAAAAGAGAGAGATTCCGGTATTTTCATAAATATTATATAACAAACTATCCTTATGAATTTCTCTGCCCATTTTGTTATTATTATAGGTATATATTCATATATATGTACGTGTGTGAGAATTTGTGTAAGAGAAGGTATCCTTAAGTTTCAGTTATTACTAAAAATTATATATTGAGTATTAGTTACCCTTGAGGCCTCTCCACATAGCCCACTTAAGATTTAGCAGATTGTTAGTTAGTATTCTTCTCCTTGAATGATATTTGTGTTGTCAAATTTCCAATCCCACAAGGAATTTTTTGAATTTGGGTTTTTTTCCTGGGTTCGATATGTTTGGAAGGTATCTAGTTTTGTTCAAAAATACATATCCAAAGTATTTTTTAATATTTTTTCGCTTAAGTTAGAAAAAAATGAAGGATTATTATGCTTGTTAAACACGTACAATTGGAACGAGTTTTTTGAAGGTTTTATTCAAATATTACTTCATATTACTTCCTTTCAAATAAAACATTTTCATCTGAGACTATTAACTGCTTTTTTATCCCTAAGTTCATAATTAAACTGAACTACAGTGGACCTCAAAAGTGTTCGTACACTTGCAATTTCCTATAAAATTTAATGTTTTCGACTAATAAAAACTAATATATTGGAATTGTAGTTTTTTTATGATATTTGTAACTTGTTCTTAATGGAATGACATAATTAATTTTTAAAAGTAGAATAACTATTATTTTTAAAAATTAATAATCAAAAAGTTATTGAAAAATTAGGCCACAAAAGTTTTTATGCACTTAACAAAAATCCAACATAGTTTTAAATATTGTATTTCTTTCTTAATTTAACTCAATAGGACATCTTTTAGTATCCACAACAACTTTTAAATGTCTTGGTATAGATTTAACCAGTTTTTTGTAATTTCTGCATCGAGTTTTTTTCTTGCTTCTGTGATTATTGTTTTTACTTCTCATTATGTGTATATACGTCATGCTTTCTTTTCTTTTTAAATAAAATTCTCACGAAATATACACTCAAGAGCCAAAACATTATGACCACCCCCTACATTTTGCAATAAACTCGCCTGGATGACGTGGAAGGCACGTGATCAGGTGGAAGTGGTATTTAACTGCTGCTGGAGAGTCTGAAAATCATTCTTTCACTTACTTCTGTGTGTAATGGGAAAGACTGCGGATCTAATCGACTTTGATAGAGGGCAGATTGTAATGGCTCGAAGGCTCGGAACAAGTATTTCCGAAACTGCACGACTCATGGGTTGTTCGCGATCTACAGTTGTTAGTGCTTATGCAAAGTGGATGAATGATGGTGAAACCAGCAGTAGACGACATGGTGTTGGACGTCCACATGCTATCAAAGAAAAAGATCGTCGGAGACTGTCTCGCATGGTGAAGCAAAACCGGAGCCAGACAGTTACTCAGCTGACAGCCCAATACAATGGGCCAAGTAGAATAGTATTGGAGCACACTGTTCAGCGGACACTGTTGGATATGGGGCTACGCAGCAAACGTCCCACTCGTGTGCCTTTGCTGGCCAAGCGTCATCGCCAACTGCGCCTGCGCTGGGCCCGGGAACATCGCGACTGGTCCATGGATCAGTGGGAGAGAGTTGCCTGGTCAGATGAATCACGTTTTGTCATTCATCACGCCAATGGCTTTGTCAGGTTACGCCGTCTTCAAAGCGAACAGTTGCTCCTTCAATGTACAGTAGGTCATACACAGGTTCGGTGGTGGCGGTATTATGCTTTGGGGGATGTTCTCTTGGGCGTCTCGGTGACCCGTGGTTGTGGTAGAGCAAACAATGAATGCTACAGGGTATCTGAACATCATTGCGGACCGACCAGTTGCACCCTTACATGGCTTCTGTTTTTCCAGCTGGAAATGGAATGCTCCAACAGGACAACGCCCCGTGTCACAAGGCTAAAATTGTGTTGGAGTGGTTCCAGGAACATGATGCTGAATTCCAGTTAATGTCCTGGCTGCCTAACTCACCGGACCTCAATGCGATGGAACACATTTGGTATGTCATGGGACGGCAGCTCAGAGTTCAAAGATCTGTCTCCAGCCATCTACCAAGGACTTGTGGCATCCTTGCCAAGGTGGGTTGAAGCTGTGTTACGTGCCAAAGGTGGGCCAACTCGTTATTGACAGGTGGTCATAATGTTTTGGCTCTTGAGTGTACGTTCTACTGGGCTAAATAAACTGATCGAGGAGGTGTTTTCAGAAATTTGGGACTTATAGAGACACCACGGCGCACATTGAGAGCAGTGCGCTTGGCGTCATTATCCTGTTAAAAAATGAAGTCGTCTCCAATACCCAAATTTTGGGTGGATAATCTAAAATTTCTCCTTAAAATATTTAAATAGAGCTAGCTCATGATTCTCAATACCATCAAAATATATCAAATTACCTAATCCTGAAGCTGATTTACACATATACCATTACTTCTATACCAAGACATTTAAAAGTTGTTGCGCACACTTAATTAATATCCTACTGAGTAAATTAAGAAAGAAATACAGTATTTAAAACTATGTTGGATTTTGGTTAAGTGTACAAAGACTTTTGTGGCGTAATTTTTCAGTAGCTTTTTGGTTATTAATTTTTAAAAATAATAGTTTTTCTATTTTTGAAAAACTAATTATGTCATTCCATTAAGAACAAGTTGCAGATATCATAAAAAATTAGAATTCGAATATATTAACTTTTATTAGTCGAAAACATTAAATTTTATAGGAAGTTGCAAGTGTACGAACACTTTTGAGGTCCACTGTATGTGATTATAATCTAGAACATCTCCCTTTTTTACTTTTATTATCCGACTTTACTTTTTTAGATACTATATCCAATATTGAAAATTGAAGAGAATCTTTTTTGTATTGAAGAATTTAATAGGTTTTCTGATGTAGAAGTTATCTATAGAATTCCACAATGTCGGAAGGATCCGGAACAATATCCCAATAACAACTTTATTTAAAATTTTCGTGTTTTAATCCCATAAAATCAATTGTTACAAATAAGCAGACTATTTGAATTGAGCCGTCGCAGAGTAGTTGCAAACAGATTTATTTTTCATACTTTACATTCAGCCACCTTAAGTTCATAGTGGTTGAGTTCCATTTTACAATCTTCGCCACAATAGATTGTGCATTTGAGAAATCTGTTAGGATTTTATGGACAAAACATTTTTTACGTGACTTTGTCAAATAAAAAAAAAAGGCATCGAAATATTTGAATAAAAATAATAATAATACTTACATATATATAATAGTGGTTATTTTTAAAAGAGCTAAAAAGTCTAAATTTATTCTCGTTTTGTTATTGAGTCTCAGTTAAAGTGATGGATAACAATGACATAAATATAACAGTTCTACATAATTGTTTGTATTTTATTAAAATTACAACACGCTGAGTGTATTTCAAGCAGTAAAATATTTTTATTAAAAGCTTTTGAATAGAAATTTTACCATGTCATTTCTTAGCTGATCATAAGAAATTCAAATTATATTTCTAATATGTCATTTTTTGATAGTGTCATTAAAATTGATCGGTAAAAGTTTGACATATTTACTTTTGGAAAAATTAAAATTAAAGAATCATGAATTTATAAAACAAAAACCTACCAGGGGATGGTTAAATGATTCTTTACATATTGTAAAGAAAAAGGAAAATGTTTTTGATGCGTTTTTTTACTAGAAATTATGCCACTCAATGTAACTTTAACTAAACAGCAACGAGCAAATAAAATAAGCTAACTTAACTCGAACGTTTTAATAAATCCATGAAGTCAGTAATCGGTTTATTGGATTCATCCCATATATGCTTTTAAACTTTTTAGTGATCTTATAAACACGGTTAAGTTTTGCATGAGTATTGTACCAATCTCTTGTTTGGCTTATTTTGAAATTTGAAATCGAAAAATTCTGTTTTTAAATCAATAAATAACAAAGAATAATTATAAAAAAATCGCACACTTTAAATAGAACAAAGAACATGGATATCTTAAAACTGTTGAAATATTAATAGAAATTTTAGAACATCAATGACTGTAGAACATAAGAAATATCAACGTATTAAAGCTTTAATTATGCAGGTTAATCTTTTCCCCGCATATCAGTGAAGAAAAAAATGTTTCGAAGTTTTTTTAGAAGCAATTACATTTTATCACATAGATAAACTATCGATACACATGGTGTTATGGTAATTAAAGCATTTGAACTTCCTCTTTAATTTGATTTTGGCTGCAATTAGCTAAACATCCTCTACTCCAACAAAATGGTGTTTCGATAAAAATTGAATGTGTATAGCAAAAAAACTACCAGGAAAAATCAATTAAAGTCCGGTTTTTCGATATTTATCGCTCAACTTATCTTCTTTTATGCCAATGATTATAATTAACTGTCAGAATAACGAATGTACCAGAACGAAAATGTTTCCTTGAGGCCTAGAGTTACAGTTACAGTGAACTATAATTTATTGTCCGTTATTGAAAGAAATTTTATCCGAGTGAAAGAAGTTTGAGAAGAAAAAGTTATTATTTATAATTAGTACAGATGAATTTTCTGCTGATTATCGGTTTTTTGGTAAGTTTATTATTCTAGATAGATAGAAATTTTGAAATGCTTAAAATACTACTGAAAAAGCTACTGTGAATACTTTTTAAAATTTATACATGGCTTATAAATATTTCTTCTTGTAAACTGCATTTTCAGCATTGGAATTTCCGATTTAATATATTTGATTTCAAGTTAGTTAATTTCAAATATTTCTCAATTTTTTAATGAAAAAGATCTTTAAGAAGATAGTGAATACATAGTTTTCTAAAGTTTCATAGAACTGTTAAAAAATTCCAAAACGTTATTTCTCTCAATAATTTTTTCACTTAAGTATTTAGTTGTTAAAGAAAATATTACATAGGAAATAAATATTTTTTATCATTGAACGAAATTAATGAAATTTTTATCGTTACACACTTGCAAAATATTTAATTTTTAAATAATTGAAAAATAAATTTTTATATTAGAAATCTTAAATTTTAAGCTTCGTGGAAATAGATAAACTATTCAAATATTTCAGCTTATTATAATGAATTGAATTTTAAAATAATATACTCAAAAGTATTACCTTATATGAAAGAAGAATTATTGTTAAATAGAAGGATTTCAAATGAAATTTGGTAAATTCAGTTAGTTAGTGGTGTTATGTTTTTAATTTCCCCAATTTGTTAAAGTTAAAATAGTCTAATAATGAATGGAAATGTGAAAAAAGTAATTTACACTGAATAGTTTCCCTTTTAATACTTTTAACGTTTTCTCTACACGCATGTAATACATTTCCCTATTTAAAATGAGCAATAAAATCTGTCTTTGTGCGGTAGATAGGGACCGCATAAAAATAAACCGCAGAAAAAATATTTGAAAATTTCATAAATAATTACGTAGCTTCGTTGAAATACTACAGAAATTTTTTTATGCCTTGGGTGGGACCGCATAAAAAAAAGTCGCACATAGAAAACACGCCAAATATTTACGAAATTTATGAAAAAGTACTTCCATAACAAAATAAATAATTAAATTACACATGGAAACATTATAAAAACGTTTAGTTTTGAATTGTTTACATGGAGAAGTTTTCAAAACTCAAATGCATTGCTACTCATCTTAGTCATTGCTACTCTCTTTTTTTTTGCTACTCATTGTAATTCAAAGCGCTCATCATCCCCCCTCCCCCCTGTGATGAATAAGTTCAAATATATCTCTTTCGTTACTCTGAGATACAATTTCAATTGATTTATTTTTGGCACCATAAAGTAAGAGATAAGTTTTTGCAAGGAAGGTCGATCGGCCAGTTGCTTGTAAATGTCGCGATAACCAGATAAGCATGATCAAAGATCATTTTGTGTGTGTGTGATATTTCGTACTCCTTTCGGAATTGGTCTTAATTTTAAGAAAATGCTTTTCCAATTTGTTGGAAAAGCTGTATCCCTGCCTATATTTTATCTACTCTCAAAGAACTGTCACTGTCATTGAAAGTTTTATTTTCAATCAAGCGTGGGCTGTTTGCGCATCGAGAAAAAGCAACCAAACCAGCATTGTTGGGAGAATGTGTATAACACACAGAGCGTCTTGAAATGCATATATGTACATTGAGTGGCGTAAAGTACACCCCTGCAACCACCGCCTCCCGGGGGAGGGCAGCACTCTGGGGAGCACAAGGCCTGACTAATGCCAAGTACGTATTTATCCAATTTAAAAAATATTAAAGGCAAAACTTGACTTTGCAGGGGGGGGGGGCTGTAACACGCTCCGTTCGTCACTGGTACATTGATAGAAAACATTACAGTGGCGCTAAAGCCGTTGAGATTCATATACCGCATAAAAAAGATCCACAAAAATAAAATTCCATAAAAAAGCACCGCACAAAAACAGGCTCTACTGTATTTCTAACCATCTGAGAACTCTTTCAAAGATTTGTTATTAATAAATGGCGAATTAAATTTAATTTTTTGATGGTTATAATTCATCTGTCTCTCAAAAAAAAGCTCTGTCTAAAAATAACATTCTTTTTGAAAATTAAACGTAGAATTTATATGTGTTCATTAAAATATGTATATATTAGTAATTAAATGTATTTTTGAAAAAAATACGAATGTAGCTATGAAGACAAAATATAGATTACAATGTTTTGATTTTCCTTTTTATATTATTTGTGTTGGCTTAACAAATGATAAAAAAGAAATCTTAAAATGTCTTTTCCTCAGATTATTGCCTGGTGTCGCTGAAGACACATGGTACTGAAGGGGAAGCCGCACGTTAGATCTGTCGAGGCTCAAATGCCCCCTCAATGGTGTGATGAGGAAGTTAGGTGAGGGGTGCCAGCTCAAGTGTTATCCTCGCCACTTGATCAGGGATCAAATTTACGAGGTCTGTTGCCAATAACCCTCGTGCAACTTTAAGTACAAAGAAAAACAGTAGAGTCCCGAAAACTTAGCACTGTATAACTCAGACACACCCTTGCAGGTGAAAATAAACCCCATGTGTTGATCCGATCTAGATCTTGCGTTCCCATAGTAGTTTTAGAACGATACTGAACACGATATTTTCTTCGATGCAGAATTTATTGCTACAGTCCCAGTTAATGAGAAGATTCAGGAAAATGGTACAGGCGTTTATTGAGGATACAGCCCGAACTCCTAAAATACCTCATAGTGATTGACTAAAGGCTTTCAAAAGCGCCCTTCAGTACTTTGAACTGCTTAAGGCGTCGGTAGGGAACTTTATGTTCCTTCGTCGTCTTGGTGATGAAGCAGCAAAACGCAGAGAACAGTACGGAACACAACACATTACGCATTTCTTTAATAAAAAGTAGACAGTTTTTGCAAAGTTGGCTAATTAATTT
Organism: Trichonephila clavata; assembly: GCA_019973975.1. Taxonomy (NCBI): domain Eukaryota; kingdom Metazoa; phylum Arthropoda; class Arachnida; order Araneae; family Nephilidae; genus Trichonephila; species Trichonephila clavata. The sequence continues at coordinate 27,054 of BMAO01021301.1, forward strand.
TAATTATAGACGGTTTTATTCCTTTATAAGGGATTTTTCTGAGATGTGTCTGATCAGGTAAGTTACTGTGTATTCCTTAATTTTCCTTTTCATGTAGTAAATGCTCTATGTCTTCATAAAATACGTACGTTTCCTTTGCTTAAGGGTATTTGAGAAGTTTATTTTCTGCTGTATTCTCAAGCAAACAATACATACAAATGCATTGCAGTATTTTTAAAGGAAACACTAGTACTTAATTCTTTTTAATCTCATTTACGATATCCCGGTATTTTCATAAACTCGGCCATCCTTCGGTTCACATTAGGTCGAGATTTCGAGATTCTGCCGCAGGGGTGACCAACCTTTTTGGAAAGAGTGCTACTATTTGATAAAAAAAAAATATGCGGGCTACTATTTGATAAAAAAAAATAGGCGGGCCACTATTTGATTTAAAAAAATATGCGTGCCACTTCCAAATTTTCGAAACAAACGAAAGAAAAATAAAAATTAAAAAAATGTTACTTATAGGTTTATTACGTAATTTTTACGCAAATAGCAATAATTTAATGCAAGTCCATGTAGTCAAAATTTAAAAATAATATAATAAACAAGACAAAAGTACAAATTAATAATTTATTGCTAAAAAACCTTTTACAAGTTCACTCAGTTAGGTAAGAAATAAAAATGAGTATATTGAAGCATTTAATTCTAAATAATTATCCAACATCAGTTTCTTCTTAGTGTGGTTTTTAATTATTTTCTTTTTTACCAAGTCATCTACAGTGGTGGCAAAGTCCTGAACACCTATTTTAGCGTAATTTTTTGTGTTTTGTTTCATCGAGTAAACCCGTGCACCACGCAATGTATAACACGGGGTATACAACGATAGGAAGAAGGGATTCAGACAAACATCCATGCCTTCACCGGATTCGAACCTGTCCCTACGGCACCGCAGATCAGCTTCCTGACCACTATACCGGATGGCGGCAATTTTGTGTTTGACTTCATTTTCGTGAAATTATCAGCATCTTTAAATACTTTATTGATTTTAATGTATTTTTATGCTGATTTCAAATCTGTCACTACTAGTTTCTTAATGACTAAAATATTTTGTAGTAAAGCGCCTGAACACAATAATGTGAAATAATGCAGAAGAAACAATATAGAATAATAATATGCAAAGAAAATAACACGAAAATTGACAAATACGGTATATTTATAAGAATTTTGAAACTTACATTGTTGTCACATGTTAGGAAATCAATATTTTATGGGCAGACCGTTTGTTTATTTAGGTCTACATCGGCAGGAATGCACAATCAAAGATCTTCGTGACAGTATGGTGAGAATTAAACTTCAATTATTACGTTTTTTGCGTTTTCGATTTCATCCACCACCATGTTTCTATGGATTAAGGTCGGGATTCCTGAGCATTCTATTCACATATGGTCTTCACCATTTATGGATACCTTTGCACGATCAAGGGCGTTATCGTCCTGAAATCCATGACGAAGTTCAAAAGATCTCTCGCAGTATGGTAGCAATTTATTTGTAGTTTTCAGTGTATCATGGCTTTCACTGTTCCGCTAACAAGAAGTCTCATCACCATGAAGGAATATGCAACCCCATACCATCACTTTTTGTCGGACTTTATCATGTGGGCTTCAGACACTGAGGGCTGAATTCTTCATGAGTGCGTCGTCTTACATAGGCACTACTGGTTTGCGAAATACAAACTGACTCGTCACTAAATATTACATTCTCAGTCTTAATAGTCCATAATGAATGTTCCTTGCCCCGTCAATCGCCCTTGCGTTGAAATTCAGTCAGTAAAAGGTTTTGGGGCGCTTACAGCCTGTAACCAATTCCAGCAGTCTTCCTCTCAGCTTCTTGGGCACTCACATTTAATGTCATCTATTGTTCAAAATTCAGAAAATTGCTTTCTGTTTGAAAGTGAAAGTTGTGAATAACCTATCTTCACGTAAAGATGTTTCTGGTCGTCCTGATCGCCCTGTCCGCAATAAATTTGTCAGAAAATCTTTCAAAGTTCTCAACGGTAGAAAGGCCACATATACTTAGACTTAGCTTTTAATATTTCTCCTTCAATCCATACTGTCACGAAAGATCTTCTTGAAATTGCAGTTCCATGCCAAAGATGTGAGCCGTAAATAAAGCAAACGGCTGGCCCATAAATATTGATTCTAACATGTGACAACAATGTGGTTTCAAATGCTATAAATATATGCGTATTTGTCAATTTTCGATTTTCTTGCATATTATTATTCTATATTGTTTATTCGCATTATTTACATTATTGTGTTCAGGCAGACTACCACAAAATATTTTAGTCATTAAGAAACTAGTAGTAGATTTGAATCGGCATAAAATACATTAAATCAATAAGAATATTTAAGATAGTGCAATAATTTCGCGCAACGAAAATAAGTCAAACAAGAAACGCAAAATGAGTGTGTTCAGGACTTTTTGCCACCACTGTATTATAAGATTAGCTCTTTAATATGCTTACAAAATTACGTTATTTTAGGTACATTTCAGCTAGTTTTGAATTATATTTATTTTTTATTAAATTCATAACTGAAAAAAATTTATTCACAAGCATATTTTGATCCATAATTTTGGGTTTTGTCTGGACAAACCTTTTCAATAAAATTAGAAGGGAGGGGAAACAATAATTAATTATTGTCTTTTCATTTTTCTAAAAATTTTACCGTAAGTCCTGGCGTACCGCGTGTTGGCCAACCCTGCTCTACTGTATATCTCTTACTCTCTCCTCAGATTATAATTATTTTCTTGAAAAATAATTATATTTTTATTTTATTCTTAGACTGTGTATAATCCATCTCTTAATTTTATGAAATTCAAAATGTGATGTCAATTATATAACAATTTCAGGTAACTGTGTTCTTTTGTTATATTACCGAACTCTTTACCTTTTATTTAACATTGCACTCCCCGTAGAAAAGGAGCTCAAATTTTTATAAAAATATTTTTAGACTATTTTTAATTACATCATAGCGTACAGGTAAAATAATTTACCACTGTGTCAACAATGAAGCACTAACATCCATTTTTCCATCCATGCCATCCACATCCGAGATTTTCCTTATTTAGCCTTATTAAATTAAGAAGACAAATTTCGAAATCTGCCTTTCAAACTTAATTATGGAGAGCTTCAGTTGATACAAGCATCTTTGTTCTAAGTTTATAAAATATATGAATTAATAGCTCTCAGGTTTTTTATTTTACTTCCTTGCTATACGTCCTTGACTTTGACTTAAATCTCAATCGTGAATATGTTTCAATGGAAGTTGACAAAATGAGATTACATTCTAAATTAGAAAATATTTTGCTAACCAAATTTTTTTTAGATTCTTTTTTTACTAGAAAAGCATATTTGAGGGACTTTAAAGTTCATTTATATAGGAAAAAAAAGATTCATTATAAACAAAGATAGTTTCTGAAACCAGTTTCCTTAATATTTATACTGAAGGCCTCTATAATAAAGTGGTATTTTTTTTTCTTGACTGGCCTACTTGCAGGATTTTATTAATTCGAGGGCAATTCGGAAACTATACCGCCGCTTAGGCGTGGCGCTGGAAGTACAGTTCGGAGCACCTTCTCAATCGAATGCACGAGCAATCTCTGATTCAGTTAGCTTACAGTCGGCGAGTGAGAGTGTCGTAGGGCCAAGAGTTTGCCAAAAACGTGACAAAATGTGTGTCACTATAAAAAAACCCCCGTGAAATGTAAAAAGCGAGGAGTGATAACATTTCTTAGGGCCAAAAAACTGTCAGCAGCTGATGCCCATCGTGAATTGTGTGTTGTATACGGACCAAACATTTCGTTCTTCAGGACGGAAGAGAAACATTCATGAGAATAATAGGTGGAAGGCCAATCATGAGGGTCGATCTCATTAAAGAAATCGATGAAAAAATTCGTTTGCTCCTTAATTTCACAATCTCCTGATTCTCAGAACACGTTCCAAACATTTCTTGATAGTTTTGTATGAAACATTCACAGGAACTAGGCTACCGGAAGCTCGTGCTCGGGATGGGTACTGAAAGCTCACGGAGATCCACAAACCAATGAATGGGCACCTGCCTTAGAATTTCTTTCCCGGTACCACACGGATGGGGAGACTTTGAAACAGAATAGTGACTGGTGACGCTTGGGTATAGTATGTCAATGCGGGGACAAAACAACAACAGTCTATGGCATGAGGTTCATACCGGTTCTCCAACTCGGTTGAAGCAAACCTGTCAAAATCCCTTGTCAGCGAGGAAGCTGATAGTTACAGTCTTTGGGATGCTACACCTTACATCGAATTCATGGCAAGTAAAACAACAATAAATTCCGGAGTTTACTGTCACACGTTGAAGAAACTGAAAAGAATCATCCAGAACAAGCGCCATTTTGAACTCTTGAGTTTAGTTGTGCTTGCCTGATAGCATACTGCACCACAATGCGGCAGAACACGAGAGGTTTTGTGCAAGTTCAAGTGGGATGTGTTTCAACATCCTCCCTACTGACTGGACTTGATTCCTTCTGAATATCACTGCTATGAAGAAGTGACTTGAGGAGCAGCATTTCGCTAACGATGAGGAGCATTACAACGCTGCTTACTCTGCACGCTGCTTTTACTCGCACGCCGCTTACGCACGCTGCTTACGCTGCACGCTGCTTACGCTGCACGCTGCTGGCGCTGCACGCGTACTGCACACGCCAAGACGCATTGGTTTAAATCAGGCTTCTGCTTTATGAAAAGACGGATTGGTAAATTGGCAAAGAGGTAATGACAAATGCCAATACTGGAGGCTATGTTATAACAGAGGAGAGTTGCATTTTGATATGTAAATAAATTTTCCCCTTTTGTCCTGGTTTGTTTTTTACATGCGATTCGGTGGTTAACTTCCGAATCTCCCTGGTAATTAAATATAAAAAGAAAACGAAAATAAGAAGAAAAATTTTTATACCGTTACAACCGTTAGACAAAAAGGATGTGTTATAGTTTTTATAAAATAAAACTGTTTATGGCAATTCTATGTTCCATTATTGTTCGGATTCCCTTTTATATACTTTACATATGAAATTTATACTTCAGTTGAAAATACTCACATTCTCTCTTTGAAAAAGCTCGAATATCTTCTCTGTCGTTAGCAATGAAGTTTTATTTTCGCCAAATGCCTACACGTTAATGCTTGTCGTCTCGCTTCCCCTAATCATTGTCTACCTAGATCCATAGATGTGGGAAGAACCATCAATCAGTCGACATGATTCACTCTAACAATTTCCATTACTACAAAATATCAAGCAATAATACTTAATATAATTAAGAATAATGATCAGTGTGAGCCTGAAGGGAAGACTCGTTAGCCTGTGGGATACATACGGACCTCAACTGATTCCTAATGATAACTCTATACAAGCTCAATATCAACCACGCCACACACTAATAGGCTAAACTTCTATTTAAATAAGGGATCACGATACCCGTGTACTCTTGTGAAGTCCTACTGTTATCTTAGCAATTTTTAACTGATCTGATCACCTCCGAGTGATCTTCTTGGAATTCTTCGATTGATGCTTTATAAACTTGATTTGCACTTAATAACCACGATCCTCCACTCACCAACTAACCCAGAACTCGCGAATAGAATTTATATAATATACTTAATTTTGCATAATCACCTTTTCTTCCTTCGGTGGTGCTGGTTGGCAAAATATTTCCAGAAGAGTCTAAGGGTTAGCTGCGGACGATAGATCCGTCTCACACAACGTGCTAACTAAGGCCACAATCTACAACTGGAGTTGTTCCCCATTACATTTGGTTGACTTTCTTGGAAACATGTTCCTTGGTTTACTTCTACTGTTCAATTTTTAAGTTTTAGAGAAAATATTGTTAACTTGATCAAATTCTATATATGAATTACTTATTTTCCATTCCCCAACTTCCCCTAAAATAACTAATCTTTTTGAAAAAATTAATTAAGGTTAAATTGGAAGCAGCTTGCTCTTGTTAAAGTCTAGTCAGGCATTTGCGATAAAAATTACAATTTATGCCATGGTGATGCCAACAAATTAATGCAAAACAACAAATGTGAAAAAATATATATATTCCATAGCAAACTACCCGATCAGCATCCCCGTTACTGCTCTAACGGATAGCAATGAATCAATTCCGAGATCAATATTTGCTTTCGGAAAAGCGTTTATTTAACGGTACCTTTCGTTTGTTGAATAATCTTGGTCATGCATTAAAATAATTAATCTCAAATATTTGCGGGTCTCCATTCCCCCTTCTTTGCAGACCATTATTGTTCGATAATAACTGTTTGGATGTTGACTAATGATTTGCTGGAAAACTTTTCACTCCGAAAATATGAATCTAATATTTTCAGTCGGTCGCACGATTAACTTATCGATTCATTTTGTCAAGTATGGTTAAATAGTGGTATTCAGTAAACACTATACTTAAGACATTCGAGATACTAATTTTAATTAAGAAACAACACTTTAGAAGAAGGGGGAATTAACAGAGAATTTAATTATATTTTCATAAAATAGTGATAGCAGAATATCCGTTAGAAACTGAACAATTTAATTATGACATTTTATTAGTTTAAAATATTATTCCATTGTATATATATTTAATGAAATTGTTTTAAATATTAAATATTAAGTTTAGCTTTGGCATGGATTTATATTTCTTTAGTATTTTAGCTTTGGGTATTTACCGTCGGAAACTTAGTTTTAAGAACTATCGTATTCTTTTTCTAGTGTTTTCTGGTTATTATCCTTAGTATTTATAAAATCTTATTTTGCACTAGTTTTCTCTTTCTTACAGCCCAATGGTATAGGCATGTATAGGGTAAGGTTTGCTGCTCCTTTAACTATGTTTAATCCTGTAATCTTAGTCCTAAGGCTAAAAGTTTGTTGTTATATTATTGAGGCTATGTTACTTTCTTACTTTTAACCTATACCGTCTTGTATTTCTATTTATTTGTTTTGCTTTGCATTGTTATGATTAATGACATTTTAGTATATGATTATGTATGTATATATATAGGTCATATCTCGAAAACTTAAGTGAAGGTTAAATAGTGTAATGAGCGGAACTTTACTTACTATGTAGGCTTTAGGTGAATAGGCTATTTAAAGGTAGGGCGAGTTTGATGTATATATATATCATAATTAAGAGAGACTGCGACTCTCCTGTTGTTGTCTTTGTTCTATTGATTGGTGCCAAATGGCCATGTTGGAGTAGCTAAGGATTGAAGAACAACAGCTACCAGATATTTTAAAGATGACGTCATCTCATTTGCCGGTATATATAAATGGACATATATATATACACAGTAGAAAGTGTTTGAGATTGTGTTAATCTCAAATATTGTGAGAGGTGTTAAAATATATTTAAATAGTATATTTTAATAAAGAAGAATTTACAGAATGTTATTATTAAATGAAAGTATAAAGTTCTCATATAATGTAATTTTTAAGCTATGATTGATGCAATTTAACTTAAGTGTAACTGAAATTATGCGTGATGATTGAAAGTAGGGTTAAGTTATTCAGAAATATAAATTTGTTGTAAAGTTACTATTTTAAGTTAAAAATGGTTTCTTTTTGAACTGGGCCTTATTTCTCAGCACTTTTGGGGGCCAAATAGTTTTGATTTTGCATCTACTTTTACTGTTTTATTTATACTTCCAATTTCTTGCTTAGTATTTGCTTGAAATTAAATCTATGGAAGATCTATATAAACATGTTCTCATCTCCTAAATAAGTTTTTAAATATCCTGATTATCTATACATTAATACACTTATAATTATTTGATATTTAGATATCATTTCATCTTTGAATGGCGGGTTAAAGATCTTTTATTTTTAATGTTTATTTATTTATTTAATTTGGTAAGAAAATGGGAAGAAATTTGACGAAAATTCAACCAAAGATCACATTTTAACCAAACAAAACGATTCAAAGAACACATGCAATAGTTAATACTGGCACTTTTTCAACTGGTAGTATATAGAACTTTACCTTATTTTATCCCTTCGTATATGTTAAATTTACTCATGAAAGTAAAATATGCAAACGTAACATAAACATACCAAGTTATATGTTAAATTAATTTTTAACCAAGTAATTCATAAATGTTTTCCACGATGTTTTTATTTTCTTTTTAAATTCTAGTCAATCATCAAATTGTTGAAAGGGAAGTATTAATCACAAGTACCAATTTTTCTCCTATTAAAATCTTTAAAATCATCATAAAAGGGAAGATAAATTCTCCGAGTCTATATCCGTGTAATTATAACAAACCTGAAAGTTATCAAAATTAATTTATCAATTAAAATTTATTAATTGAGTTTTCATTTACTTATTAATTAAAGCTCAAATGTATTATAATATTTTATAAAGATTATGAGTTCTAGTTTTATTATGGTTTGGCCTGATGTAAACAGAAAAATAAGAGGAAAACGGAGGTTTTAATCAAAAGTGAGCTGCAACCAAGGAAAAAGTGAAATTCTAAAATTTGTCTAAGCCTAAACTCGATGTGCGAGTATTCCTAGTAAAATCCAATTACAATGGCGATTGGTTGTACTTCTATGATAAAATCAAATCTAATTAATTTTTTTTCGGTCATAACATTAATTTCTGTTCTAAGTTTTGTAACTGGGAAGCTCAATGAGTTTTTTAAACGAAAAAAAAGTACAGCTTTTCCCAAAATAAATCACCAGTATATAATTCAAGCTACAAAAAATTCTATTTTTTTACATGTTCTCAAAAACAATTTTAGTAAATGAACGCTGGAAATATAAACTCTGGAACAGAGTAAAAAAAAAAAAAGGAATCTACTAAAATAAATGCAAACCTTACAGGACGTAAGAATCCCCCCCCTTTAATTTAAATTTTTAAAAAAAATATTAAAATGTGAAAGTACCCTCAAAATAGTGGGTCCACTTTTTTATTAAAGCATTTTATGCGTTTAATTAGGTATTAATATTTGTTCAAAATAAATGAAAAGAAATTGCAAGATCTTTTTGTCATAAAATACTTCAATAATAACAATAATAATAATAATAAAAGATTATAGCACATAAAACTTTACTTGAGAGAAATTTCTTATTTATTTCAGGACATTTTTTATTTTGTTACAAATAGCTAACTAAATTTTATAGAAACGGGTATAAAAAACAAGAAACGTAACAAATATCGTTTTCCTTTATTATAATTTCTGTCGATTGGATAACTGTATTCACTTTTAAACGTTTGATAAAATATCATTTCGGGCAAATAAAATTACATTGCTTGATTTAAAAAAATAAAAATTATTTATTATTCTATGGAAAAGAAATAGTGTCATATATATAAACTTTTTCACTTCGCACAACATGCTGTTTTAGATTTCATACCGATAAAGAAAGTTTCTGATTGAAATATTAAATTCTTAAAATCTGTTTTTTATGTTTGGCCTATCCATTGTATTTTTTCACTGTTTAAAAAATTGAAATTTATATTATTGAAAAAGTAGGAAAATTCTATGTAGTAGAGAAGAGCAAGAAAATTCTAAGTTCACATAAAAATGTTATGCAAATAATATTTAAAGATATTAAATCATTACGTTTAAAATGAAGAAAGAGATCTATTTACTGTGGAACTATGAAAGAAAAAAATTATCAGTGATGCATATCTTTGAATAGTTTGGAAAAATCACGCAAGCATCAAATATTGTTTGAACAAGTAGCATTAAATATTTTTCTATTTTAGGTTTAGATGCACTATTGCCCAATTATTTCGGAAAATTGATTGAAAATAACTAGAAGATTTTGTTTAAGAATCGATACACACAAAAACTCATTCGGCATACATCTAAAGGCACATAATATATGAGATATTTTCGTGTCTTTCTTAGGTCATTTGTTTGATTTTATTCTGTTACATGAATTTTACTTCTTCTTACGACAGCTTCGTGTTGAGCAGTGGTTGTTAAAATGTGTTCGCAGACCGCTGGGGGTCCGCAGTGCCTCTCTAGAGGGTCCATGGAATTCTCTTATGTAACGCTGAGATTTCCCTCTTTTAAAGATCCCGAAAGGCTTCGAGAAAAAAATAAAAATGTGCCAAACTACACTAAATTACTAAGTAGTCCCCAATGAAGAAACTCTACAAGAACGTGTATTTTGAACAATAATATTAAGTCGGAGAGGGATGTTCAAAATCTTGGGGGTCCGCGATGCCCCTCTGGTACATAAAGGGGGGATCGCGGTGATTGAAGTTACTTCAAGGCAACCTATAGAGAGCTATCTCACCGCTTCCAGAACCAATGGCATCATTTCTTTCTCATCTTCAGTTCCAGCCAGAAAACACTTATACTTTTTCCCCCGAAAACCGTAAAGACTCGCCCAAGACAGTGAAGTCATCCCCTTTTGCCTCGCCCTTCCAGACCAATCGGATCGCCTCTACTTTTACTTCAGGCTCAAATATTCTTCAGATAGGGGAAGGAGAGATCAGTCTTGATCCGCATCCCACACGACGATTAATTGAAACTTGAAACTTGATTGAAAGTTAAAGAACCACTGCTGTACTGGAATGTCAATGGGGAATGAACTTATCCAAACGTTTTAGACCTACATAGCAGCCCCTTAAGAAGCAACCCCTCCCCCATTCAGCCTTTATTGAGCAACTTTTTATTCACTGGAATTGCAGTAACAAGTTTCAACAGAACTTCTTTAAAAAGGAGTTACATAGTTTCTTCGCATTATTTACATAGTTCAGGAATTACAAGATTACATTGTTTACTAAGTACAAAGGAATGATGAAGAGAAAAACTGTATAGGAGGAAAAAAAATAATATTCCAATTTGTTATCTATAATAAAGATATATAGTCACTACAAAAAAAGAATTGCAAAAAGATAAAAACAAATGAAAACAACAAAATATGATGTGAATGTCATAAAGAGAGCGGATGCACTTAAAATGTTTTTGAGGGCTATATTTCTCCTTCTTGCGTGAGGTGTATTTATTGATGAATAGTTTGATTAATATAACCTAATAAAATCTCACAAAGGAAATAAAGAAATTTGAAAGTTTGGGGAGTTAATTGTCATTTAAGTTATTCTCATCACAAGAGCAGGTCTCAAAATTCCGAAAACCGTCATTAACAGCCCTCTTGTTATCTGGAAAGGAAACCTTAATAATAAATCAAACTTTCATTCTGAAATTTTAGGCAATTATGGAGTTTTAGCAAAATACGTTTTATAGTTTCCCTAAATAAGCTTGCTGAAAGTATCCGACTACCCTAAAATTGTGAATTTTGCCAAAATTGACAATTTATTTTCTAGTTTTATTTTATAGGTCATTTTTTTAGCTTTATAAAAATACCAAATTTATTATTTTCCACCTACTAGAGCAAAAACTACAATTATTTTAGCAAAAGTAGATGCCATTACTTTAAGCCAGATGTGATACATAAAAACGTGTTTTAGTCGAAATGTGTTTTTTTTGAAAATGCTCAAACGGGGACAGCGATTGTTAAAAAAGTTTTGAAAATAATGAACTGAAATTTTTTGTCTATGTCCTGTATAATAATAAAAGTGTTTTAACCTTCAGATTTATCAATCACTGTTTTATTACAAAATTTACAGTCTCTTATGAGTATATAACCACTGTTTTTTAAGCAATTTCATATAATACCTAAGATAAAGGGCTCTAGAGTTTTTGTAAAAATTAAAATATCTCTTATCCAGAAGGTCATTTCAAAAGTGAATAACATAGCAACACATCAGCATTGAAAATTTTTTCATAAAATTTGGTACGGAAGCGGCCACATTTATGTTTTTTCTTTTTTTATAAATTTTTACCCATTTTAGTAATACTAATTTCTTTTTCTTTTCTTAATTTTAGCATATTTTTCTTAAAATGTACTTAACAAATCTAAAAACAAAAATCCCCATATCACCATTTTTTAAAAAAAAGTTTTCGCAAGTAGTCAGATACCTTAATAAACAAGACAGAAGAGAGATGGCAATTGAAATTAGAGGTTTGTGTATAGTAGATATTATTTGAGTTGAGCTAGCTCGAAGGTAGTAGTATTTAGTTCCAATTTGTTATCACTGATGGTAATAATATTAAACTAAGTTAAAAAAGATTACGTTACATAAGGGTTGCAAAATTTATAACTTGTATCCCTTACTTATATCTTATTCATCTCGAGTAGACACTTTTTATTTTACTTAAAAGGGTTTCAAAATGGTAAATACGTTTGATGAATATAAGAATGATTGCTTTAAAAAAAATTGATTCTTTTTGAATCAGACAAACCAGCATATTTCAGTAGAATGAAGCGACGTGAATTTTAATTGAAATTATATCTTAGTGGATCAGATGTTTAGCTATAATTTGGTTAAATAAACTTCTCCTTTAATGCTAATAACAAATGCACATGCTTCCCAAAGTGTACAGCACATCACATTTAATTTGAATTATTTTTAGCCTTTTATCATTTTCTGAAGATTGTACTGATTTTTTCAAAAAAAAAACTTTTAAACACATATATTGTTATGGAACCAAATTTTTATTTTTGAGCTACTTTTTAAGCTTGCTTTTTCTACTTTAATTGATAATTTTTGAATTTAAAATTTAATGATTTTCTTCATATTTTTTGAAAACTTTTATTTCATGCACAATGATTCATTTCCTATCTTAATTATTCAACATATTTTACTCATGTACTTTGATAATTCAAATATTTTTGCTATTTTGGACAATGAGAATAAGTAAATATATGAAAAATGAAAATCCATCTTATTTGTGAAATGTCAGAGCTACGTTTTCTTTGTCATTATTGTATTTTTTTGTTTGTTTCAGAGTGCCATTTCAGTAGATGATTTTTCCTTTTTTCAATATGAGACACCAGTATCTTTATTTTCCATTACATTTTTGATTTCATTTTTAGTAATGAATTTAAAATGCCTTTGGATATGTTTTTCTATAATATATAACCTTGCCTTACGAGTATAAAATATAACCTAATTCTATCACTAAAGATCTTTTTACTTCTAATGGGCTAAGGATTGGTGTTTTACCATTGCAGACCTAGTACATTCGCTAAAGCTGGCATCTCTTTTTAGTACGGCACCCTATAGGCGGATACCAATCGCTGCAGGTAATTTTGACGCCCAGTTTCCTCCCTAGAGGAAGGCACCTGAGCTTTAACGATGCGAATCTGTGCTAGGATTTTTAATTTTGCTAAGAGCACCCAAGCCAAACAGACGCTTTAGTGATCTTTTGCATGCCATATAATCATACGACATGGCCGCTGTAGATTTTCTGCATCATGAAAATCCACCGTCTTGGGCGGGGGTCGAACCCGAGTCAAAAGAGTTTCTGTTGTACCTTATTTTTGACTATTATTTTTAATACTAGTACTCTCGTGTTGTTTATGCCACCTGTCTGACCTAGTCAGGTCGAGGCCCACGAAATTCATCATGGCAACGGGCTAGAGATACGTCTGTCATTAGCCTAAGCTTTGAGCCCATGAATGTGACAACAAGATTTTGTTCACGCTAGATGGCGACACCATTCGGACCCACAGATATAACGAGCACGTGCGCCGCTTGTGCTCGGCGAGTATTTGGTGGCATCGGGCATCGAACCCAGGCCTTCCGGTCTGGCGTCCGATGCTCTAACCACTAGACTACCCACGGCCCACTAATACTCTTAATACGAGTATTATATTACGAGTATTACTACGAATATTATATTACGAGTATTACTAGTACTCTTAATACGAGTATTATATGAATGTACATTACTTTATATTTGAATGCTGATTATTATGACTCCTTTAATTCAAATAATATCTCTGAAAACAGTTTTCATAAAAACATCATTTTATTAATTCAAACAATGACATCAATATTACTTTCTTACACAGCATTAAATACATTTACTTAAAGCAAATTTAAATAAGAACATTTTGCTTTGCACTTAGAAAAGCAAATCTCAATTTTGGATATACTTACATACATAGAATAGAAAGGAAGCATGCACACATACAAAGGAATCTAATCAATATCCACCACATTTCAATACATTATTACCAAATCTAATTAGTACCAGATACATACATAACCACCCCTATAGCCATGCATAGTTACTACGCACCACCATATATTTACAGTGAAGTATATCCACAGATTTGATAATACATATATTCAATGTAACAGAGGTGAATTATCTTTGGTGGTACAAAGCGATTGCACTATATTCATATCACAGTTAAAAACAATAAAACATTAGTCTGAAATGCGTACACTTGATAAAAATTTCCATAATATCAACTTCTGCGTTTATGCAAAGTGGCAACAGTGAGTAATAGCAAACGATTTTAAGGATCGCTTTCTCGCGCTTAGTCATGAAATTTGCAAACGCAGTCATTATTATAAGTACCCATCAAAGTGTCGAGTATCTTTCGTAACTTTAATGTTCCCAGAGAACTCGATCATATGCAAATATGTACTCCGGAGAAGTGTGCATTATTAAGCTTTGTCGACGCTTTCTAAAATATAATTTGGGAACTTTTTAAAGAATTCAAGAACAACACAGTTACTAAAAGTCAGGAATAATTTAAGTTTGGATGAGGAGAACATGCTGAAGACTTTTATGGTGTGTTAAATAATAAACTGTTGTTCCATCGATAGCAGTCCATTAGCAACGCCATTTTTTTGTTTTTGTTTTTTGTTCTGGAAAATAAGACGCACGGAGGGTATCGCTGTTGTCATAGCAACTATTACATTTGAAAGAGCACTTTTTTGTTGTTCTTTTTACTGCTTGTTTTTCAGCAGAGTATTGTCCTTGTACGTCTTATGCTCATCAGGAAGCTTTTAAGTGTGGAAAGGGTATGGCGTACAGAATATCGCGTGCTGCTATGATAGGAAAAAAAGTACTTAGTGTTAAGCAATAAAGAATCAGCTCTTTTATCTCTTATATTTAGTTTTTTTCTTTTTAAAGTTTATGTCCTGAAAGGTTCATAATGTAATTCTTATTAGCTTTTACCTTTATCGATTAACTAGTTATTTTCGAAACGATTTTAAAAGCTGAATAATAAAAGAAGTTTTCTAAAATTCAATTTAAATGTTCTTTTTACAGAAAAGCCAACAGAACATTCAACCGCATTGTTCATTAAGAAAAATATTGAATTTACATTATTTTTACATACGAATATTACTTTTTGTACTTAAAAAAATTCCCTTTACAAAGGTTGTGCTATATGTTACGTTTCATAAATGCATTAAAAAAAATATGAGGAATTTTCAGACGTTATAAAATGAGTAACAATATATTCATCACTCAATCATTTATGTTTGGAACATCAAACATGCAAAAAATAAATAAATAAATAAATTATAAACATTTCAATTGGCTTAAAAATGTTCTTCAGTTTAATTACTTTACATTAATAAGATGAAGATACTAACTACTAACGAATTTTGAGAAGTTATTTTGCATCACATTAGCTTTTATATACTTTAAGAGTATAATATCTGAAATATTTAAAACACAATTAATAATTTAGTAAACAATTTGACTAATTTGATTGCTCAATTAATTAATTGTGCAAGAAACATTTGTTTTTTTGTTTTTGATTGAATGGATTACTTCTACTTGAAAACTACTTAAATTGATAAGATACTTATACGATGTTATTTAATAATGTCTATGTAATTCTATTCATTTTCACTTTTGATGATTACTGAGAATAATAATAATTTTCATATATATCATAATTTTGCTTGGAAATTTTTAGCTTTATTCATTCAAAAAATAATAAAGTTTAAAAAATCTGTTAGATACAGTTAATTCGAGGAAATTTTTTTCAGTGATTTTTGGTTGATAAATATTTAATTTGATAAACGTTAAGGATAGGGATTTTAAAACAAGAGATTCTAGAAGAGATGTTAACAAAGAAAGGCTATCATAACTTGGCATCATAAGCTTAAATTGCAAATGCATTTTTTTGGAAGTGATACACGAATTTGTTGTGAGTGATACATTAATAAGTTTTAGTTTACTCTTTGGTTGCATCCTTTAAGATTATCATTATCCGGTGTGCAAATGCAAAGAAGGAAAGAAAAAAACTACCAATAGTAGAAAGGAAGAAGCTGTTGAGCTTACCCTGGGCATTGAATTACACTGGCTTTAAAAAGCTAAGGTACAACACACGTTTTTTGAAGCTTGCCGTTAAAAATTGGCATAAATAATAAAGTTCATAGTTTATAAGTATGATAATAAACTTTAAAAACTTTATGCAAAAACCGATAGCCACAATGTTTGTTTCAAAAAATGGACACTTATATAGAATTGAGTGAAAAATGTACACACAACTCAAATTATCGTGACTATATTTAATCAATAATTGTTTATCTTCAACAAGTTTTAGTAATTTCATTGGCATATCCAAATGAGTCTAGAAATGTCTATGAAAAGTCGTTCAACCGATTTGTTAAGGTGACAGGGAAAGCGTGTGGTTGGAAATAGGGCCGGGTCGTATGAATTGATGCTGCAAGACTTATCAATATGACGCGCAATTTATCCAGGAATGAGTATTTATGCTTTTTTTTGTTTTAAGTTGTGTTTTTGTCAAACTTAATCAATAGAAATCTGTGCAGCGCACATTTCCATCAAATCTTTTTCCGTTGTATCTGGATGTAATAGGGCTGTTACTTATTGATGCTGTAAGACCTATCAGTGTGTCTCCAATTTTTCCAGGAATGATCTTTTATGCTTTTTTGTTGTAAGTTGTGTTTTACACGCTATAATCACAATAAACACAATAAAAATATGTGTAGCGCACATTTCCACCAAATATTTCTTGTTTGTATCTTCATTCATTTTCAAATTGCTGACAAAAAAAACCCGGGTTGTACCTTGATTTTTGGAGTCCAGTGCCTATATTTGCTTTTTCGCAGATAGAGTCATTGCCCTAGTTTCTCATGAAACATCTGACCTTAACAGCATCTGTCTCATGCGTATTTTCCCTTCAGGCCAGTTAACAGGGATTTTTTTAGGACAGCTAGTTTCGACTTGTAAAAGAGACCACAACAGAATTAACTATCTAAAACACACAGTGCGTTCTTATTCTGTTTCGGGATTTAAATTATTATTTTTTGACTAATTATAGTGATTCTTTTTTTAATATACTGATACAAATGTTCTTTGTGCTTTTGTTCATTTCAAATTTTTTTTCCTATTATTTTATTAATCCTTAAAGGTTACACATATTCTGAATTCAATTCATTCTCCGAGCAATTAATTCATGTAGCAAAAAAGTTTAAAAATATTCATACAAATTTGTGTGTGTGTGTGTGATTTCAAATTACAATTATACTAAATTTACTGTAATAAGTTGCTAAATTTTTTTTTTTGTTATAAGAGTGGATGAAATAGAGAGAATGTTTCACGAATATTATGTATTAAATCATTTTATTTACTTTTATTAAATCATATTGGTATCTCTAAAATTAGTTCATAATTATGTTTGAGGTCCATGTAAAAGTTTTAGAATACAGAAGACATAGTATCTTTTGTCAATAATTAAGATATGTATTTGAAACATGGTATTGATATATGTTTGCGTTACTGTTAGTGTGTTAAAATGTGAGTATACAAATACTGTTTATAAAAAAATCCGTGTTAATTCCAAACGAGCGAAATAACTGTTCATCTTATGTACAATTAGAATTAATACGTTTGTAATCAATAGCTTTGAATAGGAATTGCAAGAAATACATTTAAAAATTTCTATAACTGACAAAATTATATATATAGCCCATTAAGTTTGATTGACATTTCTATTAGCATCTATCTTTGCATGCTGCTTTAAAGGATGCATATATACATAATTTGAATTTGTAACTTAATGAATAGTAGCTTTCTATTAATTTCAAGACTCTTTACCTATTCGAAAAAATCGTGAGTAAAATTTTTGGAAAATTCTTTTCTGAGAAATTCTTTTTTTAAGTTTCTTCTTTAGGATTTAGTGATGATTTGTTATAGAATATAAGGTGGTTGCTTTCTCATACATTTTGTGAGCTTTTATATACTTTGAATTTATATATATATATGTTTTTTGGTTTTACCTTCCCAGTTTCAAAAGGGGAAGGTTGGGGCCTTCAAACTAGCTTCAAGCTAGTCCTTATTCCGAAATTGATTTTTGAATCTTTAGGTTCCTTTTTGAATTTCTTTCATTAAATTGTTTTCCATTTCCTTCTTTAAAATTTTTATTATGTTGATTATGGTTAATATTCCTTGTATATAAGTTATCGAACTTTTTTTTCAAATAAAGAAAAATGTTTTCATAAGAATGCTTTTAAAGAAAAAATGCTTTAATAGGCTGTATATTTATCCCTACAGTAAATAAAATTTTTTACAAGAAAATCAAATATTATGAATATAATAATATTTAGGTCTTTTTAAGTGAAAAAAAATTAATCTGACATGTTTTCTATGATGACTCCATCAAAATTTTGTTTATCGTATACCAGACTTCCTAAAAATCTTTTTACAACTACGTTAATGAATCTTTATGCAAAATGCAATGTGACATAAAATCACAAAAACAAATTTTATCAGATTGAATAATAATTATAACGAAACGTCAAGAAAGCTTTCAATTTGACAAAAGCTAGTACTGATAGGATTATAGTAACTGACAATCATCTGGGATTAGAGTAGATTATGACACTGCACTTAATATGTGCTGCCGGGATTTTGATTGACTTTGAAACCGTAAGGGACCGACAGGAATTTTTTTCTTCATTAATAACGCAGTCTTCTCACATATACCACCGATTTCGTTTATTTTAAAATTAAGTACATGTTCTTTCGTTTAGGAAATTTAGTTCTTGGTAAAGTACTCTTGCTTGAATGTGTGTTATTGAATATATCATTGTGTGAAAGTATTGTGGGGATTTAAAAATATTAAAGAATGATTCTTTATGTGCTGTCATGTAAAATTACTTGTGTTGGATAAATATTTTTCTTTTGCATAATAATGGATCATTTGAAAATTAATATTTTTATACATTACAAAATAAAAAAACTTAAATTTAAACAGTAGCCAATAGTTTGAAGTACTAAAAAAATCTTCAGAATGTAAGAAAAATAATGCTAGAAATTTTTGTAAATAATAAAATTTATGTAATATTTTTTTAAAAAAAAATTGAATTAAGTAACTTATAAAAGTTAATTTCTAAGTTTTTTTTTTAAAATATAAATTTGCTTCATGTGGAAATTTGCTATTAGAATCATGCCAAAAAGAATATTCCAATGACTTTTTACGCACTAAATATTATTTGGGAAATGAATTATTTTTTTCTTTAATAAGGTGTGTAATTTTTATGCAATAGTTGGTTTTATGATAGGACTAATATTTATGATAGTTGATTTTTAAGAATCAAAATATATCATGTCTTAACGTATAAACATATTAGCATACTTGAAATGTGCTTTAAAATGCACTTTATAATGTCTTTTATAGAAATTTAAATTTTATACGAAACAATATGCTTACAAAATATAGTATTATAAAAAACTCGCTTCAATTTCTTAATATATATTTTTCGTTCATTTAATTGCTTATAACTAATGAATAATGCAAAAAAAACCATTTGAATCACTTAAAGCGATATTTAAATAAAATGGTGGTCACATTTTTTAAAACAATATCACAGGACTCATTATTTTGTATTCATTTTCCTATTTTAGAAATTAAAGTGCTTCGTACTTGCAATTGATTTTAAAGAAATATAAAAAAAATCAATTAAAATGCTCTTAAAAGAAAGTTGGTTTAGTTCAAAAATTTGCTGGAATTCGGAATGTAAAATATTCACGAGTTGACAAAACCTACTCGATATTCTGTTAACTAATGAAGGCAAAAAACCGTGTAGACATATTTGCAAACATATGTAGATGTTAAGAACATTTCAGTTGACTATATTCAGGATAAATGTTTCATTAAGTCTTAGAAACACCTGCCTTTTGTATTTTAAGAGCAACAGAATTGGAAACGTGTGCAGTAAAAACTGTTATGCTGATAGATAAACATTCGTCTGTAATAACATTCCGACCTTGCGCAGTTCTTTGTTCGTCATTTCAACACTTTTAAATCTTATAACAATAAAAAAATTGAACTTAAGAGTAAATTTTTTTAAATCTTAATTATGTTAGATTTCTAACGCAATTAAAAATTTACTCTTCTATGTTAGGAAAAAATTGTAAGCTTTCTAACATCGAATAAATAGAAAATGAGATAACTCAATTTTTAATGGCATTGAGGAAAACCTAAATAATCCAGGCCTAAAATTTCAGTCTAATTAATTATTTTAAGTTACATGCGTATAAGAAAATTATAGTAAAAAAGGAATATTGTATTGTGCCGTGATTAAGGAAAATAATTCAATTAATATAATTAAATCATTGATTTTACAGATTGAAAAAGTTGCTAGCGATTTGTTTTAAGAGTTTCATGTTCCTAATATGGAGACTAGGTCGAGGAAACTGTAATACCTTAAATGTGGAAATATAGGAAACAATGTTAGATCATGCTTCAGTACAAGTATACTGAAGAATAAATTTATATATTACATAAAATATAAAATTTAATATGCTACATAAAAAGTATTTTAAATTCTTAGTATTAATAACTATCCCTGCACAATATAATTGATCCTTAACGAACCATTTTTTCTAAGATTCATCACTTGTTTTCAATGTATAGCTCACTGAAAAAAAGTTCATTTTTACAAATATTGAAAGAATTCATGGTTTCTGGTGTTATCAATTAATGCATAAAATTTATATTTAAACTGAATATATGTTTCCGCTATATTTTTAAATTTCAATCAATAGTTATATGAATACGTTTTTATGGTGAAATTATGTGAGAATAAATGAATCGACCCAGTTTTTAAGTTATTTTCATATGTGATTAAAATTAATTTCATCACCTGTGTTGGCTTAGAATTTAAATGTGGTCATATACGAATACGGGTTGTCGATTTATGTACTTTGATTAAATCACTGTATTTCGCCCGTAAGCAAGGATTTTAATTTGTATCTGATCGTACAGATTTATTTATCTTTCAACTATGAGAAGAAAAAAACATTTCTATGCTTTTTTAAGCAAAACCATTTTTTTTTTGTATATTTAAAATTCGTAACATGAAAACGTTTTTCTCCTTTTAAAGAAAAATGAGCTATATAGTGTTAACTATATATTAAGTTGTCCAGTCATTCTCTTGGATTCATAACAAAACATTTTACTCAGATAGAGATGAATATTTATTTCTAAAACGCAATGAACTTCCAAATCAAGAACAATTACACATAATATTTACATTCGTGAGTATTATCTTCCATTTAAAATATCGAAATGATATTTCAACAACACTACAGCGAACACATATAACTACTTAACCAATCATTTTTTAAAGTTAGTAAGCTTCAATTAAGTACAAAACATACAAAGACTCATTGGGTTTTAAAACATATGCTATTTCCAAATTTTTAACTGCACCATTCGAACCAAAAATGGAACAAAAAATAATGATATTATATAAGGAGAATGAAACCAATTTGCATTATTCTGGATGGAGTTAACAGCATTTTCATTCTTAACTTCAGAACAACTTGAATGATAAAACTGCGTAGACACATTTTCAGTTCTTTAAAATATTTGGGATTACTTGTACTTCGATATTTTACTCTTGATACTGCTCCTGCAATGGAAAGCTGATTCATGAAGTGTCATATCTCTGAGAAACGATACTGTCTTTCATTAGCACAGAGTAAGGCATTGCCTACGTAATGAACTTCTACTTCACTGGGTTGAACGATATCGACAACCAAATCTATTTATCTTGCGCCCTCTGACACTTTCTTTCTTTAGGAATAATACATCCACGCAATATTCTGGGGCCACAATACTTGATCTTCAACTATCAGTAGAAAATTCCTTCAATACAACTTAGTAACTTAGTTGAGTTTGGTTATTGTATATATGCGTACGGTTTGGTACCGATAGGATATATATTTAACATTCGCAATGTTGCCCAGGAAGAAGCTTGGAAAAAAAATCATATTTTCATATATGTAACTGAAAGAGTAAAATTTTGCAAAATACAATGCTTTGAAACCCAATGAATCATTTGTAATATGAAAAATTAAATTAGAGGACGATAAATGTTCTTTCTTAGTTAAATACATCATATATTTACATTTTTTTTTTGAATTCAAGTTTCTTGTATAAGGTCTTGAATTTGTGGCATACTTTACTTACTGGGTCCACCTTCAAGTTCAAGAAAAAATATCAAAAACCACCCTGTTAACCATTAATAATGCATGGTTACTTTTAGTAATATATGACAAAGATTATGATATTGTAACTTTAAGAAAAAAATTAATGACGAATATTTATATATGTAAATTAGCAAAGTTCCTTTTACACAGGTAGTTTTTTAAACATTTCTTATGTTTTCAATATGACGGTTATAAAAAACTAATGTTTATCCTAGGGGTGGGCAATTGTTTCGCTCGAGGTCCCCATTGGTGCGGATATCGGAAGGCCACACCTCTTTTTTAAAATGATTGCATTCATTAGTTAACTTTGAATCTCAGAAAAGGTATAAACTGTACTCTATAAAAATCAATGAATATGAGTTAAATAAAAATTGTGGCAGGTTTATTCAATTTCTTTGTTGTGTTAATTTTGTAAGTCTTTAACTGCCAACATACTTATTTTTAGTATCAGTTTAATGAGATAAATGTACCCTACCATAATTTTCTACAATTCTTTTTTTAAAATCAGGAGAGAGATTTCTTGGAGAATTTTTCATCATAGCCTGTGAATAAGTCAGCACAATTGCATCTATATTTGATCTTCATTCAAGAAAAACTTTACTCACAAGCATATCTCAACGCAAATATAGAAAACTCTTTTTCTGTATGTGGTTTTCTGAATGACTTGAAGGGCCGAAAGGAATCTTTGCAGGCCGAATAGAGCATACTGACCACTGTTTGCCCACCCCTGGTTTATACCTTTTGGGGGTGATATTTAATCCACCGGATCCATATTAGAAAAAATGGAAAAATATGCGTCTTGTAGTGATTAAACCTGACGCCGTATATTGTGTGTTGTGTTTGGACCCACATATCCCGGAGGGCAGTCAAAAGTGGCGGTATGTGTTGAAAATGATTGACATATTTACGTAGGAAAAACACTCTCGCGCTCTTCCTCTTCTTCAGTCAGGGGCACAGGTTCTTCTTCCTCAACAACAGGTGGATCTTCCAAAATTCGAAATGGCAATCGCAAGCAAACAGGTCGGTCCACAACCCCAAGAAAAGCCTTAACTTTGGCTTCGTAACAGACTGTGACTCCATATGGGTTTCTTTCTCCGGCAAGTGCCGGTATCGTCGATGGTGATAACCGAACCGTGGAATTGGGCAACCCTCCTTCTATCGCCAAGGCAACCGGATAACGCATGTGCACAGTTGGCTTGACGAAGAAGACCCTGGACAAACAAGATCCTGGTCTAACAGGATGTCCGGGCTCCGTTTCTGAAAGTCCCACGATGTTCTTGAAGCGACCATTGGTGAACATGCACACATTGACGTATTGCACCAAGGTCACGCGGACACGGTGGACCGTCCGATTGCTGGAGTTGTCCAAGGAAATGTGTACTTGTAGAGTTTCATCGTATCTGTATGCTTCTCGATCCAAACTCGCCTCCAAGCGGAGTTTACCTGAACTAAAGACGAAGGCTCGACTTAGGGCTGCTGCGGGAGGGTTGGGGTATGGTCCAGGGCTGCGGTGGGTGCAGCGAAGAGATAGCCTCACCAAGCTGCGTTTTGATGGCTTCTCATCTGCTCGATTGCCTGTGGAAGAAATCAAAATGGACATTATATTTATATGTTTATCAGCTCTCATTTGGGTAAAGTTTTACATTTTCAAAGACACTGTACTTTTTTCCAACAAAATAACTTTGATTACTAAAAAAAGTGATTAATATCATAAAAACATTTACGTTTAATAACATTTATTTTCAATATTTTAATTTGCAATATATAAAAAGTTCTACTCCTTTCTTTATATTTCAAAGCAGCTGTCTACTTAGCATAACTTCCTTTCGAATTATAGATCTATATTGGACTTAGAGACTTATTCAGATCTATCATTATTTTTTTATAAATTTAGGTTTATGTAAATTCCATTTAAACACATCATCGTCATTGAAACATTTTCTTACAAATGATGGATCAAAATACTCTACTAGAAAACCTCTTAAATCACTGAAGTAAAGGAAAGAGTGTCATAGAAAAAAATCCACCATAACACTTTTTACTAATTGAAAATATTAGTTATTTAAAATTATATTTTTCTGTAAAATGTGTTAACTCTGATTCTTAAAAATGTAGAATACAAATATCGCATGAAAGTTAAATTTTCAAGTCGTGGAATTTTGAAGGAACATTCAACTTCTCGCGCGAATGACATATTTAATTTAAAATGACCAGACATCAACGATCAGAAAAATATTAAAAAATAAAATTTCAATGCCAATATTATGACAGTATACATAAGTACTCAAATTCCTTCTTTGTTTAGTATCCTGCTTCTTTTAACGAGTTGATTTGTGAACTCCTTCCAAAATCGAGGATGAATTGTTCAAATTATTTTCCAATGGATATATATAAATGTTACAGGTGACATAATCTTTGAGCGATACAAGAATATGCTCACATTAGTAGAGAACCCCTATACAATAATGGTATAGAACTTTGTATGTGCATAATTCTAAGAAAAAAGAAAAAGCATCTCTTATCAACATTTATTGTCATATTGTACTAATACGTATTTAATGTTGCTATTAAAATAAAAGTAAGGTTAATTAAAACAAGGAATAAAACAAAGTGATAGGGAAAAATGTTATTCTCGCCATAATGTTCAGTTATTATTTATTAGCCACCCAAACACACAAAATTCGATAATTAACCCCTTGCGTAACAGACTGCGCCTTATAGCGCATATGCAAATCCCAGATTTATGGGGATCACCTTGACTTTATAACGCACATTTCATTTTCCCTTTCGACGCTGACTAAGGAGCATATTCGTTCGTGTTTCGTTTCTCTTTCTAAAGTTTGTATAAATATTTTTGTTGTGTATCTTAACTTTTCTTTGTCAATGTGGCATCGTCGTTGGATTTCAACGATAGTGATACTGAATCGGAATATTTGTCGGAAACCGATAAATACGACAATGACTCTGATACGGATTTATCTATTTGTAATGAAGAAGAAGAAATGGAGCGAAAGTGACAATACACATATAACGCATGTGGAAAAGCTTTTTGTTTCTTGGAACATTTCGAGCAATTTCACAAAGATTCGTTCTTAATTTTATTTCTAATTTTCCTATTTTATCAAATTTTTGTATTTTTACTTTTGTAATTTTATACAATCTCAATAAAAGAAAAGCTACTGTACAATATTTACTGAATGGGTTACACTGGTTGTACACCGATATAAGTTATGTATCCATATGAGGTTACAATGGGATTTTGCCTTAAACATAGCATGCTTTCACAAATGGTTACAGAGTACGCAAGGGGTAAGTACGATGATTAGACGTGTTCTTAAAACATTTATATATACAGTAGAACGTCGTTTATCCGAATCAATTGGAACCGGACACCGTTCGGATACGCGATTGTTCGGATAACCGAAAACTGAATGCGACCCATGCAGTATATGAAACCAGACACTATACAAATATTGAAAATCATCACATGCGGGAAACGTGCTTGAAGAAAAAACAAAATAGGTGCAAAATGTCGCCATTTTATCTTGATTGTGGAAAATAATCACTTATTTTTCGCTGTACCATATTGTACACCGTTTTTTTACTGCAAGGTCTCTGATTATCTTGAGCAGCAGTAGTTGAGTAGGACAACAGTCTGATTGTTGTTCGTATCACTTCATAGCTGTCTCTAACGCAAAAAACACATCAGCATTTGTGATGGACCCTTGCTATTTTCGTTGTTGGTGTCTTCGTCTTCATCCGTTTCATCGTCGATAGGGTCGGATTCATCTTGCACGGAAGTCACAATCATGGCATAATTTAGCATTTGAAATCCAGTCTTCTGCATCGCATGCCATCCTGGTTTCTTCATCAACAAAACTCAACAAAAGAGCACGTATACACCCCCTCACTTCGAAACAAACGGACTTAATATTCCGCGTAGATGTTTACCAAATCCCACCACTGAAATTCCCCAAATATCCCTCTTCTTAAATTTTCCCGTCATTTTTGGCTTCACGTGAAACAACTGTTGAGCATTGCACTGTTCGAAAACGTATCCGGACTTTGGTTTGGATATTTGACGCTCCGTATAATAAACGACGTTCTACTGTAGTACAGTAAAAATATTTTTCACGCGCACGTACACACACAAACACATCAAGGGTAATTTTACTCGTATTTAGCGTTGAATGTATCTTTGTAAATATTTGATTACATTACTAATTATTCAAAAACATAAACTATACGTAATTAATATCAAGCTATTTAAGGTAGGAAATATACATCTAATATAAGATTCAACTGAAATAAAAATTTCGGTAAAAAAAAAAGAATATAAGTAGGTACCTAGGGAATATAAGTAGGGTCGGCTTACTCCTAAAACTGAGTATAGGGTGCGCTGCCATCTGAATAAGAGAACAAAGGGAACTTACAAGAGAGAGAGAGAGAGAGACGAACACAAAACGATAACGATCTTTGGACAGGGACTAAAATACATTGTAAACGATATATTTGTGTATGGGGCTTTATCATGTGGAATATAAAATAAATTTGGTCCTGAGGTTCATTTGTATCATAAATAATAAGTGAGTTCATTTCACAACATCAAAACACGGATAGAGCTGTCACGTATGTAAATTCCATGTACGTATATCATTGCTTTTCACTGTTATTCCTCTGTACTTTTTTTCTCATTATTAAAGCCAAATGCACATTTTAGATTTTTTTCTTAACAATATTTGAAATTTAAACAAGATTTTAAGAAAATACTTAAATTAAAATCTTAAAGGAAAATTTAAAAAAAAGAGTCATTAAAATTTTTAAACCTTAATTAACGGGAAAAAAGAACAATATATGTTTGTTTTGAGGATGGTGATATAGAATTATACCTGGAAATTACAAACAGTTAAATGCAAAACTTTCACTTGGTAAATACGTGTAACCATTTTCCTTTGTCATTTACTTTGAAAGGAATCCTTCAGTAATCCACAAGCTGAAAACTTGCATGTAATTTCCACTGAAAAGGAACTGTAACGTGGCTTTATTTACTCAGCTGTCAAGTTTTCAGTTTATACTTTTCTTCTCGATTTCCGTGAGCGTACTTTATAAGAAACCTTTATAGAATAACTGTTTTGCGTCATAAATAACTGGTGATTATGTGCGTAGTTAGTCTTCATGAGAGAATTAATTATATTCGAAGAACGCAATTCTTAAAGATAAAAGTAACAATTAGGGGGGCGGCAGTTTCAGTTTTGTAGAACATACAATATCCCTCTTTCTTATCTCCTTTAATTAATTAACTTATGCTAAGATTAATATCGTACTACAGTTGTATAATAGGATTCCAGACACAATAATTTCTATACCTATCTAATGGCGATAATGAAACCCGAGTCGCGGTTTAATGATCTTAAAAACTAATCTATGTAAAATAATTGATATTCAGTTTAAGTTCGTGCGGGACTGAGTGTTTATTAACGTTGCAATATAAAGCAACACGAGCACTATTGGCGAAATACATCGTAATTATGCCCATCACTCAGGTGACGAGGATGACACTTGAACTGGTTCCCCACTCTCTCCTAACTTCCTCACAACACGAACTAAATTTAAGTGCAATAGACTATTATTTGATATGATCATATATGAAACGCGGACTTGGGATTCCGATGATTTGCTTTATGATTCAGTCTTTATATATTGTTATATGTTCTTTAAAAAACTGAGAGCAATGTATTATGAAATAGTTTTCATTTGCTCGTTAAAAGGAATCTAAAAGTTCAAGTTTATATTCTAATTTATATGATTTTATTATTAAAAAAAGTGAGAAACTTAAGAAAGGCTATCTGGTTTTATATCCATGTAAGAAATATTAACATCGTAGGTATGAAAAGCGTTTTTCATGTCGGTAAATATAAACGATCATTTAAAAAACAGGTATAGTAGTAGAATTCTAATTGAATTCTTTATTGGAAATTTAACTTTGGCTTGGAGAAATTTCATTCGCACGCACGCACACACGCGCATACATACAAGCATACGCACTTACATGCACACGATGATTACTTTTTTTGTGTATTCTGAGCTATAAACACTGTTCTTTGCTCTTGAGGTATACCCTTAAATTTAGTAATTTATCTGTTGTTTATTTTTTTGAACATTCGTTTGAGTGATATAACAGATCTAAATATACAATAACAAAGCGATTCTGTGTAAGAAGTTAGATTCTTTAGAAATGTTACGTCGCCCATCCGGTATAGTGGTTAGTGAAGCTAACTGCTGTGCCTTTGGACCTGGGTTCGAATCCCGGAGAAGGCATGGTTATTTGTAAATGTATCGTGCCTTCGTGGCATGGGGGTACTCCAAATAGTCGTCGAGCTGCAAGTCCTCTCGTGAGGTTGGTGGAAGGGGAAGAGATGTGGGAAGCCCCTGACCACTCCCTTAAAATTGGGGTGGAACCGAACCAAATCGTACTATCACCTGCATGGAGTTCAAAGCTGCGGCTAACGACAGGCGTACAATATACCCCGATGCCATGATGAATTTCGAGGGTCTTGATCCGACTACGTCAGACAGGTGGCATTAGCAACAACAACAGAAATGTTACAAATAAATATAAAACAAGAAACCATAGCAAAACATGAGAAATTCGTTATGTTTCACTTTGAAATAATTTCGTATTCTGATTTCTGTTTCAATACAGTTTCGTTCATTATTTGCTTTAATACACTCATGTCCATAAATTAAGGATAATGAAGTTCGGGCAAAGAAAGAGACAGAAGCAAAACAAATTTGACTTATTTGTAAAGTCTATTTATTAAACAAAAGGTAAACAGCAAAAAAGATGCTATATGTTTGACATAATTAATAAAAATTGCGATTTTTACTCCCTGGAGCATTTCAAAAAAGAACCTATTTACCAAAAGCAGTATAACATGGTTAGTATGATGGTTAATACGGAGAATGTCTCCCGGACGATGCAATACAGGCCTTACAACGCCTACGCATGCTGAGTATCAAATTATCAATCTGATCTTGGGGAATATTACACCACTCACATCAAGCAATGCCCTCCGAAGTTCCGGTAGACAGATGGGAGGGGGTTGACGGGCTGTTGTTCTTCGGCCAAGCATATCCCACACATGCTCTATTAGATTCAAGTCTAGTGAGTATGCTGGCCAATCCACACGGGCGATATCCTCCGATTAAAGGCATTCGTCTACAATGTTTGCACGGTGAGGACGGGCGTTGTCATTCATAAACAGAAATTCAGCACCCATGGCGCCCCGAAACAAACGTACATCTTGTTCCAGAATGACATCCCGATAGATGTGGCCTGTCATCGTTACACTCTGAACATGCAGGTCAATTCTGGAACCAAGAAATATTCCTCCCCAAACGAGCCATCCTGCAACACCGTAACGGTGTCGTTTAATGGTGTTCTCTTGGGGGTAACGGGCACCTGGGCTCTCCATATGAAAGTCCGACGAGAATCAGACTGCAAACTAAACCTGGACTCGACGGAAAACATCACACAAAACCACTGTTGCGGTGTCCACAATGCATGCTCTCTACTCCAGGTTAATCGCAGACGACAGTGAGTTGCGATAAGGGGAACACATGTGACAGGCCTACGAACATATAGACCAATGTGCCCTAAGCGTCTGTACCCCTACGTCTCTACTAAGCTGTCGTACCGGTAGCTGAAGAGAGCTGACGAGACAGGTCTGATGCTGTGCTCCGTCTGTTTCTTTTTGCAGTAACTGCCAAATACCGGTCCTCATTCGGCGTTGTAACTCGGGGGCGATCTGTGCTGTAACATCTACTCACATTACCATCTTTTTGGAATCGTTGCCAAAGCCTGTAGATGACACTATGGGTGATTCCAAGTTCCTCGGATACTTCCAGCTGGGTACGTCCACATTCCAGTCGTCCGATAATTCTACCACTTAAAAAATCATCCAAATGCTTCCTTTGTGCCATAACTATGCGGTTATTGCACTGAAAGGCTTTTAAAGCGCTTGTGAACAATTTTACTTCTTTGCCACCATTCCTTATATACCCCTCTTTTACATTCTCGTCATTGTGACGTACTATCCGCGCCATCTGGTGGTTTCCTGTAATTTGCATATTCTTCTTCAAGATGTGTGTGATAATTCTACAGGTGAAATTTTTATTTTAGGGTTCAATTTCTGTGTGATTCTGAATTATCCTTAATTTATGGACATGAGTGTACTTTCAACTATTTTCAAATCTTATCAATTTTTCAGATTCTTATCTACTTTTTTATCCATTTGTTTCTAACCTTATTTGTATTCACGATTGTTATTTTGAGTCTTAATATCGGTAATTGAAATTTTAATTATTCAGGGCAGTGACATACCATATTATTAAATGAAGTTCATTCCATTTAGTTCATTTTGAAGAAATGTTCTGCTTGAAAATGCCGATCCATTGCTATTAAGGCTAGAGATATGCCATTTTAGGAGTCCTGATTAACATTTTGTCGATCTTTTTAAGTTTCGTACATCAATTCCGTTTAATTTGATGAAATGCTTAAAGAAAAATCCAGGAATCCCATTAGACAAACACGCACATATGCCTAGAACCAAAATGGTGAAATCTAAAATAAATAAATAAATAAATAAAGTAAAAAATACGCTGATTTTATTTTGCAGATAGTGTTTCACAGCATATAAGGATTGAAGGGATAGCTTTAGAAATTTTCTTTTATAAATTTAAAAAAAAAGATAAGAAGGAAATGTATTCAATCTTATTCTACATTTGAAAGAATATCTCAAGGAAAACTAATGACTTCAGTGTAAACTAGTATCAGTTAATGTATGTACATTGATATTTTTTCTGTAAAGTATTAAAACAGCAGTGATGCTCTTTATGTGCATTATGAAACTAATACTGTAGCAAAATAATTTTAACCGTCAGTAAGATAACTATTTAAAAATACTTTACTTCAGACTTATTTTCCTTCTTATTATTAAGATAGAGTAAGAAACCTTCAATTTCGAGAGTATAAATCCCTTAAAACAAGAATTTACTTCAACAGATGAAAGAAGCAAAGCATTGTACCTATTTCTCGACTTAAAATCGCTTAAAATCCGAGAAGTTTCAGAACTTTTTCCTTAAAAATAATTGCTACGTGACAGAAAAAGCAATATGTCCGTAAGTGAATTGCATTTTGATTCTCTTTCTCTCTTTCTCATTAAATCATGCACGCTCACATATACACATAGGCATGGATATACACCGTTTTTATAAGCAAAGAAAAGTATATTTTTGCAATTAATTACAATTGAATTACGTAGGTTACTCTTTATTAATATATCCATTATAATTTTTTTTAAAGAAAATGTTGTACTGTTGTAACTTATTACAGGCCAATAAATATCATCAAAATGTAACAATACACCAAAAAAGTAGCCCAGGGCTTTAATTTCTCATTTGCTATAATAACGTAAAGCAGGAATATAATTTCTAAGTTATTTTCTTAAACCGTAATTATAACATAACTAAAGCAATCTACAAATCGATTGAAATAATCGGGGAATCTCGAATTAAAATGATGAGGCTATTTTGTTCCAGTATAACGGAACAGACGGTTATATTGAAATTCGAACTGTTTTTTATTTAAGCTGGTTTTTCCATATAGATCTGTATATGTTAATTAAATAGCACATTTATTAAATATAAACAAAAACAACTTTCAAAAAAAATTCCAACATAATAACTTCCATTACTTTTAACAAATTTCGCAAATTACGTTATAAATTAAACTTTAGTTAAACAGAATTCTAAAACATATAGAATAATTTGAATGTAAATAACATACATAAAATAGTAAACGATTAAAATTTCCGAACCATTGAATGATTATTTCAGAATCTGACAGTAAAGAAGGGAGGAAGTCAAAAAAGTGCTGGTCTAACTCTGACTCGGGAGCAAGCTGTCACCGTGCGTGTTATAGCTGATAAAGTTCCCGGACGGTGTCTCTCCATCAGAATTTCGTGCCAGATTCTCTCCAACTGTTGGGAGTAATCATCAACATTCTGGGATGGTTGAAATGGCCTTTCCATAACGTCCCTAATGTGCTCTATGGAGAGAGATCAGGTGATCAAGGAAGTATATAACAAACTTTTAGACGATTCATTCCAACACGAACCATGCGCGACTGGGCATTATCGCGTTGAGAAGGCCCCCTGAAAAGTCAGGTTTGGTGCTTCAAGTCGGATCTTACAAAGATCATGTACTTGGCATCAGTCAGGCTTTGGGCTCTCTAGACCCCCCTCGATGTGGAGGTTGCGGGGATGTACGTTAGGCCACTGCCTGAGTGTCGCATAGGAATGGCAACATAACATGTCGTAGGATGTCGTGAATGTACCGTTGTGCCTTCAGCGTGGTAGAAATGACTACCAAAGGAGTTCGGCAATGAAAACTAGCACCCCAAACAATAACACCCTATTGTGAGTGTGTGTGTCGTGTGATAGTCAGGTCAGGATCCCCACACTGCTTGGACCTCTCCAGACACGTTTGCGGTTGTCATCAGGTCACAGTTGGAAAGGGACTCTGGAAACGGGACCTTATAAATTTCTTTTAACGAAGCAATACAAGATTTTACATGTTATTTAATTTAAAAATTTTAATTTTTGTAAACATTTACATTAATAAGTAGTGATATTGACAAACTAGTATGGATATTGTATCAAGAACAGAGGGGGTTTAAATTGAATGCACAATTAATATTTATTCAACGTAGATTTTTCGCATCATATTCATTATTAAGTTCATTTTAATCAATATGAATTTAAAAAATGGTTGAATATCGTATTTCAATGTCTTTTATATTATATTGTCGTAAATTTATAATTGCGGTATTAAAGATCCACCGTGTAGAGGGCCTGATGCACAACGACGTAGGAGCGAGATTGGACACTGGAGTGCCAGGATTTCAGGAGGCATACTCATCAATTGACTACGATTCGAAATTGCGAGTTCGTCGTCCCGATCGCCTTCGAATTGCCTTCGAGTCACAAAATAAAATGAAATCTTATCGGAATATTTTTTGAAATTATTAGCGGAATTAAAGTACAATCACATCAGTACATAAAGTACATCAATCCTGAAAATTAATTAAACAATTCGTAATCCATGTTTTTTTCCGGTCATAACGTTGTAGCGGTATTCAGATGATGTTTTGGACAACCCTCATAACAAAGTTTTGACCCATTTTCACCTCAAAGTTAGCAAAATTTCGTAAAAAAAATTAAAAAAAAAATGACTTAATTTGTATATATTGAATTAAAGAAAAAAAAACTTGATTTTGGATTATAATACCATTACCTTTCAAGCTTTTACTTAACTATCGTAATTCTATTCCTTATTCGATCTTAATTGCATCATTCATTTCAGATTATCTTTAGATACTAACTCTAAAAGTGCCTGAAAAAAGTATGCATTTAAGTGCACATTAAACAGGACACACTCTATCCTATTTTTCTTTAAGCAAAAAATGAAATGTGTGATCATTTTATGAGAACTCATTTCATGCATTACAGGTTCTTATCCCAGTGATTTTTCACACATGCAGTTAGAAACTCTGATTTCAATCTTAATTTATAACCCAAAGTAATACGGAAGTTAATGTTTTATCTCTGAACCAAAAACAGCTGTAAAAAATTGGAGAGAAGATAGATAGAAGATACATTATATCAAGAAAAAGTAATCTTCTTTTGAAATCGTAGATCATTCATACAAATGATTAGAGAATAATGAGCAACATATGGAACATTGTGTGTGTGTGTGTGTGTGAATAACTAATTGTATTCTCTCAAAGTATTCTTCCGATTACTTGCGACATATTTTTTTTTTTTAAAAATGGAGATATGGAGACTTTTTTTTGTGGTTTTTAGATTTGTTTAGTACATTTTAAGAAAAATATGCTAAAACCAAGAAGAGAAAAAGAAATTATAAATATTAAAATGAGAAAAATAGGTAAAAATTTACAAAAAATAACATAAACGCTGCTCATTTTGTACCAAACGTTTATGGATGAATTTTCAATTTTTTAATTCTGACGTGTTGCTAAGTTGTTCATTTCTGAAATGACTTTCCTGATAAGAGATATTTTAATTTTTACAAAAACTGGAGCACTTTATCTCAGTTATTATATGAAATTGCTTAAAAAAACAGTGATTATATTAACTTTAGGGACTGTATATTTTGTATTAAAGATAACCCAATTGATAGTTCTGAAGGTTAAAACACTTCTACTATTATACAGTACATACACAAAAAACTTCAGTTAATTATTTTCAAAACTGTTTTTAACAATCGCCGGCCCAATTGGAGTATTTTCAAAACAAATATATTTCGAGTAAAATGAGTTTTAAAGTATGACATCTTACGTAAAGTAATGACATCTGATTTTATTAAAACACTTGTAGTTTTTGCTCTAGTGAACGGAAAATAACAGGCTAGGTATTTTTATAAAGCTAGTAAGATGAACTATAAAATAAAACCATAAAAAGATTTGTGAATTTGGGGCAAAATTCTCAATTTACTGAACGTCAGATACCTTAAATAGCTTTAGAAGGAATTCCTAATCATATTTTTAATGATTAAAATCTCGAGTGCAATACAACTGAAATTCAAAGTGAATTAATTATTTTAAACAAGATTATCATTCATTTTTTCAATTCTAACTAAGTACATTCATCAAGAATACTTAAATTTGATTGCAATTTCAGACAATTTACTCCTGTTGAAAAGCAGTTTTGAGCCGTAGGAAGAAACTAAGATGCTAAAAGGTATTTCACGTGTGACAATAGCAAAATGAGAGAGAGAGTTATAAAGAACTTTATGATAATAGAGGTATAAAAGAACAAAGTTAACATCATATACTTCTTGGTGGATACTAGATACAATTGGTTAAGTTATAGATGTCAAATAAATGATATATTAGTTTTGAGTGTAGCACTCAAATGGTCAACATATATACAGCTATTATAGATAATCGTTATAAATGGGATGGAGATATTGCCTAGGAAATATTCTAATGCAGCTGAAAATTTATTGGTACCATTAATTTTATCTCGAATATTAAATTTCCGCAATTATGGGAAACATTAATTATTCACATGATATAGTATATTGCCGTAAAATCCGGCGTATAACGTAAATTTTTAACACAAAAAAATTATATCTAGATTAACTGATGCTTGTTATACGCTGGGTATAAAAATGAGATATTTTTTTTTTTTAAAAAAGAGGAGCTTAAAAAAACTAGACTTTTACATACATCGAAATACGACTTACATAAAAGAAATGACATTCCGCATGAACTTAAGAAGTTGTAGTTTTAGAAGTATACTGTTTTTTTTAAAGTTTGGAATAATACCTCGAATAAATGACTGCAGAATATTGGACTATTGCGCACGTACATTTCAGGTTTCTTCGTAAAAAAAAATAGGGGTGAGCGTTATACACACAACGAATGTACCAAAAAATTAAAAATTGCAGCTCAAAAGTTCAGGTGCGTGCTATACGGCTTTGCGCGTTATACGCCGGATTGTAAGGTATTTGGTCTTTTTTGTGTGTATGGATTATAACTCTAGTACATATAAACAGAGTCGTCAGGAAAGGGGCCCCATTAGTAAGTTACTCGTATTTCTGGTAGATAAAACTGATACTATATTTTTATGAGCTAGATTGATTAATTGTATATTTATTAACGACCCACTTCGAAGCGAGTGAGTGAGTGATTTTGGGGTTTATTGGCGCAAGAGCCGATTTCGGCTATACTGCGCCAAACATTTGTTTTAATATCTGTGGTCTAGACGGGAAGAGAAAGAAAGAATGATTTGAATGACAAGAAAGAGGGTCGAAAATAGAGAAGGATCACTAGGGTACCCCGGGTTCGTGAAGCCCGTGTTTACCAAAGACAGTAAACCCCGTGGGAAAAGGAAAAGATCACTAGGGCACCTCGGGATTGTGACACCCGTACTCACCTAAAGAAGGTGAGCCCCCTGAGGGTGCCACTTCGAAGCAACACGAAGGTTATTACTGACTGCCTTCGTAATTTCGAACCCCTGTCACAAGTGTCGGGGTTATTACCTGAATTTGAACTCTGCTTCAAACTTCAACGACCATGCGAGGACTTAGAATCTAGACCAGAGGTTCCCAAACTTTTTTGTGTCATAAACCCCTTGCCATGTTTTTCGATTTGGGGTAGACCCCCTGCTTAATTAATATTGAATTTTTGCAAATTTATCAACTTGAATGTCTTTTTGACAGCTGGTACTACTACCTTAAATGAATTAAATTTCTAACTGTAATGAAGTATAGTGATTAAAATTTAAAAAGCGCATGCTAAATAAATTAAAAGTTAATTAATACATAAAATAAATGTTAAATAAAATAAATAAATGAATGATTTTAAAGGGAGGGATGAGTCTGGTACTACAATAACAAATTTTCAACATTTGGTTTTAATATTGTCAGTTTTAACCTTAAACGTCTAGTAATGTTAATTTTTTTTTTGTTTTGGAGATTGGCAACCGCGCTGCTTTTCAGTAGGAAAAACGATTTAAAACGTTCTCACGATATTTCATAATTTGGGACAAATAATAGGTTTGCCTTTTCAAAGACAAAATTGCTGATATCCGTTTCCAAACTTTAAGATCTTCGTTAGTGCTTATTACGATCAGTTCCCATTGTAATGGGGCATTTATTTTGAATGTGACCATATGAATTTATTGCCTACTGTGGTATTACCATAATCAAAGCATTCTCAAACCTGATTTCAAAATCTGAATTAAAGGCATTTAAATGTTGAACGCAGGTTAAAACGCTCCGACAGATTGTAACATTCTAATAAAATTCGGGACCTTCGGTATTATACTTCTTTAGCTTAACTCCGGAAAGAAATGCTGAAATGGTTCTTGTTTTAATAAAATTTATGCTGTCACCTTGTAAGTGGAAATTAACCCTATTAAATTTAGTAAATGTATCTGTTAAATAGGTAAAATTTAGTTTCCACTTGATTAAATTTCCTTTTAAATTTTAAGTCACGATCTAGTTTATATAATAAGAGATACTATCATAGACCCCCAAATTATTTTTTTGCTGACGTGGACCCTTGCTGGTCGTCATAGACCCCTGGGGGTCAAAAAGACCACTTTGGGAATCACTGATCTAGACATACAGTAATACTTTGACTTACGCGAACCCGGAATTACGCGATTTTCAAATCTTGTCAATTCGTCTGTGTTTGCATTTTTTTTATTGAAAAAAACTATGTCCCTTTTTTTTTATCGCTGAAACCCAGATGGAATCAGCTGATAAAATTAGTAATGCGATTAAAGAAGTTGCGGTCTTACCAGGCAAATAAATTTAGAAGTGGGTAGTGATGATGTTCAAGAACTGCTGGATTACCCATAAACACAGGAGCTGATAACTGATGAGCTCATCGAAACGCATGAGTAAGAGCAAGGCTTTGAAAGAACTTGAGTTTTTAGATTCAGTTTAATCGGCAGATCGAATGACGGTTGGGAATTTGAGATAAAGCCTCAGTTTAGTTGAAAAATAGTTACAAATTTTAGAAAATATAGACTCCTACTAAGAGCGTATTTTTCAACAAAACAAGAAATAAAAAAAAGTATTATCATGTTACGAGAAAGTTTTGCGGGAGAAAAAATATTTGAGCCAGTTGACTTATGAACTTCATGAAACCTTCTAACACACGACATGACTTAGGTTGGCGCGATTTTATATTTGTGTTATCTTAGATTTTATTAAAACACTTTTTTTGAATTATTATTGATGTGCAACATCTTTACTCTCGGTTGCTGGATATTTGTTGGAGTGATTTCGTGAAAAGGGACGGAAATGCGTAACAGGAAGTCGGGGGAAGCACGCGCTGTTTGATTTGACCTATTCAGCTCCTTGGGGGTGTCTCTTCGGTAGCCTCGTCGCGGGGTCCAACTGTAGTAGCAATTAAGACGCCCTCCTACCGCACATACCAGCAAGTCTTATTAGACTTCATCCAGAATAAATTTGTGATTCTTACGCTCAAATGTCAAATTCTCAGGGCTCGTTGTGTGTGAAATCTGAGGATATATTTATATATGTGTGAAAACTATATATATATTAACAATTATATTGCCTGTTAAGCGTCTGACAAAGCTCATCATTCTTAAAAAATAGGAGTAAGTAACATGGAATTATTTGAATAAATATTTAAGTGCTTATCATTTTCATACTTTGAGGTTAATTCCTGTCGCTGTCAATATAATATTTTTAATTGTGATTAAAAAAGATTTCTCGATTAAAAAAACTAACTAATTAAGTAAACGGCTATTTTTGATTTTCTCTAAGGTTGCGTGGCAAGAGCGGACACATAACATTTCGTGGGCTGAGCGGACACTTTGAAACTCCTCGTGGTTTGAGCGGACACATCCCCCCCCCCCCATCTTAGAACAGATTCGATTACCGAATTACAAGGATAAATACATTTTTGCCAATCAAATTTAATTACTTGTATAAAATTGTTAAGATGTTATAGTGCGAATACATTTTAAACATAGCGAAATGTAATAGAAATAAAAACTTTCAGAGAAATATTTAAAAATTAATAGTAAGTAACAATATAATGAAAGGTATGAACGAATTTCAGCATTTTGTGGAAAACTGTATTTTAGAGTCAAATAAATATTAGAAGAGGTGCAATAGCCATACAATTAATTAGTTTCATGGAAGGAAGTAAAAATAAATACTAGAAGTAAAATACGCAAGATCTCTAATATTTCTAATTTTTAAGCATGCGCTTCTTGACGGTGTCTCTTCGCTACCCTCGTCTGGGGGTCCAAATTTAGTAGCAATTAAGACGCCCGCCTACCGCACATACCAGCAAGTCTTGTCATTTTGGTGGTCGCATACATTTCTCCGATTTAAACAGTTAAAAAAATTAAAGATTTCCTGCATTTTGTACTTTTACCGTATACCGAAGTTGGTTCTGCTCTTTTAAAAAAAACTATCACTCGCTTCCCATGATTTTGAGAGGTGATTTTAACGTTAACTTCAGTTTGCCAGAAGCTGAGCCGCTCATAGCTTTTTTGAAAGATGAACTGAAGCTCAAAATGAACACTAATCGAAATGTTTCAACAACTAACAGTGGTACTGTTATTGACGCCATTTTTCAGCGATTCTTAAAACTTTGAAATCACAAGTATATGTGTCATACTTTAGTTTTCATAAATCTATTGTCTCCGCTCTTCCCCAAATTGAACAATAATAAATATTTTTGATAAAAAACTACATTACTCTCTCCTTGTGTTAATTAAATAAAATTTTCATTAAAGATATAATTATTCGATAGAAAATTATTTCCAGTCATAACTGATTCATTTCTTTCAGGATTAAAGTCACTATTGCGCATTTACCATGATAACAAGTCAGATGTTGCACATCACATGCGACTACTGTAAGACTCGTTTCTTTTTTTTCCGTTTCCTGCCTCAACTAAAAGAAATTTATATGTATGTATATGCGAAATTATACCCCGACTTACGCGGTTATCTCTCAGTCCTACCGATTACGTACATTCGCGCGAGTAAGTGATAGTGAATGTTAACGTCGCTCTGCTCAGCTACAAGAGGGCTTTTGGCGACGGACATCGTCATTTTGAACCATGGTCAAGTGACGAAGACCAACACCTGATCTAGCACCCCTTCTCCTAACTACCACATCAACGGGAGGACGTTTGAGCTCTCAACAGATTTAAAGTACATCGCTCTCTTACACGGCGGGTGTTTAGTGGTACTGGGCTCGAACTCATGTCATGCCAGCCACGATCCGATACCTTGACCACTTGGCTACCGCGGCCACCGCGTACATTCGGAGTATTACTCTATTAAAGGTGCTTTAATTCCTTTACAAGACAGGTATTATTAGCTAAAATAGGAAAATGTGTATGATATTAATCAGTTTATTCATGACACTTTAACTAACATAAAAAGAGAAATATTTTATGACTGAATCCAGTATTTTACGGAATGAAGTAGCAAATGATATATAGTAAAAAATGTTTCACTATTAATTGGAATTTGGTTATTAGTTCCAGAAATATTCAGAAAAAAACCATCAGAGTTGTATTAGACTACTTTGACTGAATAACACTTTTAATAGATTCTTATTAAACATTAATGTCAAAATAAAAGCCTAATAAATAATGTTAACACTTCATTAAAACATTTGAATTGTTACTAATTTTATTCAATCATTATTTATATTATGAATGTTACGTCGTTAAACTGAATCTGAAATTGAAAATATTGATATTATCACCAATTATAATAAACCGTTGTGTCGGTAATATTGTTGTAACATAACCCACAGTGTTATTGTTTCATATCACTATGAGTTTCTATTGATAATGTACTTAAAATCGATTTTTACTAGCGAGATTGTCGGTAATAATATTATAATCGATTTTCTCTAGAGATAATAAAAAAAGGAAATAATATTGACGTTCTCTCAAAAATGATAATTGTTCTATGTTTATATAAGAAACATTAATATGGAAATATTCACAATGTCAATTGAATGTTAAGTGCAATGGAAAACATTTAGCAGAAAAGACTTAATAGAAACAATCAAAAAATGGAAGTTGCTAAGTTTGCATTCTGTTAAATTTTTTTTCTTAGTTACATATGTTTATTAAATATACATTCATAACGCATGCACAGATTATTTCAAATGAAAATCATTTTACTGAATAAAAAAACTGTTTTGCTTTAAAAGATAATATATATATTATCTTTATTTCTTTATATTGACGTACAAAGACCCAAAGATGCAAACATAAACTACCATTTACATGTTTTTTACAATAGCTGAACAATTTTAAGAACACACACAGAAACACTGGTTTGAAATAAATTTGTTTCTCATTACCTTCATAAAAATTTAAACAGTGGATTGAAGGAAACATGTTTAGTACATAGGCAATTTTGATTATATATTTCTTCTTTTTATATTTTTATATATTTTATGTTTCGCCGGCTGGGTGGTGTAGTTTGTTTGTTGCTGGCTTTCTTCACCTAAGGTTGCGGGTTCCACCCCGCACCAAGTCGGGGGATTTTCATGATGCAGAATAATCGACAGCATCCATGTGATGCGATTATGGGGCATGTAAAGGATTCTTTGAGTGTCAGTTTGGCTTGGATGCTCTCGGCAAAATTAATTTCCTAAGTACAATTTTGCATCGTCAGGTACCTTCCTCTGGGGAGGAAACTGGGCGTCACAATTACTCACGGCAACTGGTATCGCCGATATTGTGTCGCACTAAAAGGTGATACCTGCTCCTGGGGAATGTACTAGGTCTGCAAAGTAAAAATGCCAATCGCGCGGCAGCCCCATTAGAAAAAAAAATATTTTATGTTTCAGAAAAATTGAAAGTAATTTAATTTGACATGTATCAGAGATGAAAATTATTAAAAAATATAATGGGATTTTAAGACAATTTTGAATCTAAAAATAAATAAATAAAAGCTCTGATTATAGCTCATAATGCTTTAAGTTTTAAAATTAATAAAGAAATTGATTAACAACAATTTTTTTGTGAAACATTCTTTCTTTAAAGTAATTTTTGCAGTTTTGTCGAATAAATATATGTATTACTAAAAAATAAGAGTAAGTGTTTCACATAAACATTGAATTTTTAAGCCTATTAGGATAATTCATTTTAAGTACATATAATATAGAATTAAATGTATATCATTAATATATGGATTGGTATTTTTATGTAGTATTTAAAGTAAAAAAATGCTTCAGAAATAAAACTAATAAATGATAATTTATAAAAATAAAATATCTGTGTATAATTATTTCACACGAATTAAAATATTTTACTGGGATATTCTTTATCTTGTTGCAGACGTTGATTGCATTGATGAGGAAACCTTTTGAGGCATTTTAGATCCGCATTTTATTTTACATCAAAAAGCTACAATATAAGCACAGGTGACAAAAAGATTGGTAGATGTATACAAGCGTCTTTGTTCTTCGAGATCTAGCTTTTATTTTCTTCCGAGTTTTGATTACAATGATTTCAGTTTTTGAAAATAGTAATACCTTGACTTACGCGAACCCGGAGTTACGCGATTTTCAAGTCTCATCGATTCGTCTTTTCTTTGAGAGCTACACAACTCGATTACTCCCCCCCTCCCACTTCCTGATAAGCTTATGTACATGTTCAGACGTATAGCGTGGAATCAATTCTTAACCATAATAGTTTATTTTCTATTCTTTCTTTATTATTTACTGAGTGTGCATTTGTAATTACATGTTATAATTGTCATGCAACTGATAAACTCTTAGAAATGCATGGGCAAGAGCAAGATATTGAAAAAAATTCAGTCTGTAGATCCAGTTAAATGAGAAGGCTGAATGATGGTTGGGAATTTGACAGAAGACCTCAGTTTAATTGAAAAAGGCCTCC
Source organism: Trichonephila clavata (assembly GCA_019973975.1). Classification (NCBI taxonomy): domain Eukaryota; kingdom Metazoa; phylum Arthropoda; class Arachnida; order Araneae; family Nephilidae; genus Trichonephila; species Trichonephila clavata. The sequence continues at coordinate 69,930 of BMAO01021301.1, forward strand.
GATTTTTTAGAAAATATAGACTCCAGCAAAGATCGTATTTTTTCATCAAAACAAGAAATAAAAATTATTAGCATGCTACGAGTAAATTTTGCAGGAGAAAAAAATTCTTTGAGCCGGCAGACTACTTTGTAAGATTTTATGAAACCTTTTACATTAAATTCACGATTTTATGTTTGTGTTATATAAGACTTTTTTAAACATTTTTTTCCCTAAATTATTATTTTATTTGGTTTTTAGTTTCAGCTAAAAATAATTTATATGTATTAATATACAAAATTATACCCCAACTTTTATGAATTCGACTTTCGCGTTTATCCCTCAGTTCCACAGATCGCATAAGTTCGGGGTACTACTGTACTGTGATTGGTCAAAATAAGTGGATGATGCAATATTGCCTCATCTTATTTTGAAAAGCGAGAACGTGACAGTTTTTGTAGATATACAGTTGTTGTAACTTTCCGTTAATCGGGGTAGCCATGGTAACCTAGTGGTCAAGGTCACTGACTCGGGGTTAGGGTGTCTTGAGCGCGACCCTAGTACCACTGAAGCCCCGTCGTGCACAAGGAGCCAATGCACGTTAAATATGTCGAGGCTCAAACGTCCTCCTTTGGTATGGTGCGGATGTTAGAAGAGGGGGAGGTGCTAGCTCAAGTGTCATCTTCGTCACTTGACCATGGTTCAAAATTACGAGGTCCTTCGCCAAAAGCCCTCAAGTAGCTGAATAGGGCGATGTTAATATTCATTCGTTCCGATAATTGGTTGAGCTAAAAATTAATTATCACGTGAAGTCTTGGAGAGTTTAGGACCCTTATAAAATAAAATCCCTCTAGAGAAAATTTAATTGGTGTATTATTACTTATATATAATGCTTTGGGTATATAAGTGTTTGTTTACATTTATTAACCGTTTGCTCACCAGAGGGTTTGAAAAACCCAATCGAAAAGCGCCAAGGAGCGTGATCGCTCTCCTTCCATTTCGAGAAGCTCGATAGTGCTTGTCAAATTCTTAGGGAGGTAATCTGTTATCTTAATCGTCGGTTAGGCAGAAATATAATTATTGAGGAAGAAGGACTAATAGATAAAAATAGAGAATTTTTTGATTTGTTTTTATAGCATTTACTAGCTGACCTAGCCACATGTTGCTGTGGCTTTGTTTTAGTACGTTAATTCAATATTATTCTAATATATTCAATGCAGTCAAATTAATGTTCGTTTACAATTTTGGAGGGTTGAAATAATGTATAAAACAACAAATGATTTTAATTTTGCATTTTATTACAAGTTACCGTTATTTTTGGAAACTGATTCAAAATTCGGATTCCATACCCCGAAATACGCCCGGCACTTACTATTTTTTTTGTCGTGTATTTTGATTTATAATATCTGCTTCCACAGACACATGAGCATTGCGACATTTTGCGAATATTCCCGTTTTCCGGATTATTCACAATTCCGCCAGTAAAGAAGTTATGGCGTCATTAATTAAAATAAAAACTATCCTATGTTTTAAGTTGGACGAAATGACACACAGTATGCAAAATTATATTATGAAGGATTGAGTAGTTTCGCAGTCTATCGCGGACAAATACTGTGATAGTAAATTTTTATAAATAAAAATATACTTTATCTAACTTATAAAAATATTTTTTTTCATGCGTATTTTAAAGAAAGAAATTTTTGCGATAATTTTTGCACGATCTGGATATATATTTGGATATCTCCAAAACAATCCAATCAAATTAAATGAAATTCATGACGTATATGTTATGGGCCCTTCAGAGTGTAACAAACCGCATGTTTTAATAAAGCTACGTTTAATCCCATTTTACAGCCATTTTTAGCTTAGAATACGCAGTAATTTTAATGAAAAATCATTAACATCACATTTAAATGTTCATAAAATATTTATTTCTTAAAATATTTTTTATTCTGTGGTTTGACAGGGACTTCCGAGGGATCAAGACGTATATCTATGAAATTAAAATTTCATAATGTGCAATTTATTTTTATTTATGACCTGTTTCTTAACTTTAAAAATATATTTTGCTAAAATTTCATAAAAATAATATTTTTTAAAACAAAAGGTTGAAACATGTTTTTTTTAAATAATTATGAATTTTTAAGCCTGTTTATATTCTTTAAAACAATAAATATATTCTGAAAATCAATTTTTGAAAAATTGGTCTCCGAACCTTGTCGGATGCTTTGCAGGAACCAAAGTGCATTACTAAACACATGTTGTCCCCCAAAAATACGCGAATAACTTTAAAAATTAGGATTACAAATTGAGAATAAAAAAACTGCCAATTCCAAGTACTTTTTCGGAGACATTATAACTACAGACTAAAAGACGATTCAAAATCAGTTTTTCGAATCAATCAACATTGCGATATGTGTTGCAATATTGAGTTTTCAGAAGCTGATAAAACCAATTTTTGGTGTATAATATGTGAAGAAATGAAAGTGTTGAAAATATCAAAGATTATAGAGCGTATCAGATCGGGTGCGTATAATTGTCACAATGTAGCATATTTTTTAGTAAGAAAATGTACTGGGAGATCGAGGAAAATCTTTCGATGGCAAGATGACGACTTTTGCGATCAATTTCCAGCTAAAAATGTCTCCCCTCCAAATATTCAAAACTCTAGCCACTCAGTATCCAAAACTACACTTCATCATGGCTTACAAAATAGCAAATCTTACGTTTGTAATAGTATGTGGCAAATATCAATGCCACTTCACATAAAGGTTCAACTATTTGTTCAGAGAAACATAGACATAACCGGACTGATTATTTGTTTCCTTCAATAAAAAAAATCTTTATGACTAACTCAGTTTATTTGGCTTGTTTTTTGATACTACTTTTGATCGAACATTACTCTTTCTTTAGATGGCAACAAAGAAATGGTTCTGACAAGGTACGTACCCCACATCATGTGGGGTACGTTGTATTTTAACAGCGCAACTGATATATATTTCCAACAAAGTCAAAAAATTCAAAAGATTATTTAGACCGGATTCAGACTCCTATTTGCTTCCATCTGGAAAAGCACGTGGAAAGGATAACTGGGTATTCAACAGATAAAAAACATTTCTATTCATACCTGTGTATTAACTATAAAATTTGCCATATTCAAAAGTTTTTAAATTACCGATATGAAAATTGGCCTTGTGCAAAATCTTTAGAGTAGCAGGTTATTAGCTTAAGTAGTGTATGCTCATGGGTTCCTATTTTTAATCCTTCCAGAGTTACTGAAGTAGTTCAGAAGTAGTTACAGTAATTCAGTAGTTACTGAGTTGGTTCTCATTAGCGGCAAGCCATAGTTCAAAGCATGGCGACGGACCTCTTAATTTTAAATCCACTTTAAGTAACGACACCTGCACTGGCACCTCCTTGTCCAAACTACCCCACCATGCCAACGAGAGGACTTTGAAATCGACAAATTTAATCAAATTGATTAGAAGCAGCTGTTTCAAAATTTAAACCATTATCGAATTTCTTGTAGCTTCTAGAAATCTATATATTTAGGGAGTCGAGTATTTTTTAAAATTTTAACTCCTCAGCTAAAAATTGTGAATTTCAAATGACGCAATAGATCTGTTATTATTTTCCACGTTGATTATTTTTCTCGTGTTCATTAATTTTTAATTATGCCATTGTTCTGAGAAAAATCATCTATCCATATGTTTGTGAGAGACACGCAGAATAGTAAATGTTCTTAGAAAACATTTGTGTACATCAAGTTAACTCTTACGAAAACCCGCCACGACTGAGTCTGATGGATACAAAACCCATTCCTTTCAGAGAATGTTTCTCCTCTTTGCCTATTTCACCTTTTAACTCTTCACTCCTTCGTTTCAGTTTCTCAGAAGTAAAAGGTTAATGCTTTCCATTGAAGCATGTTTCGTGTCTGTCAATTTTCATCTGTGCCAGACTTTTTCCGATTTCCTTCGCTGAAACCGATTGCGTCACTGATTACGTAAACAAAAGACCCCACCCTCACCTCATCCATCGGAATGTGGGCTCACGTGCGATCGATAAGTAGTAAAGCGAACGTTCTAAAAATAAAGTTTCCCATCCATCCCTCATCTTCCGCATCCTTTTTGGAACTGTTCTCTGTGGGAAAAAAGCATCGCCTTGATTACCTTCCGTCCTTGAAAACTTGTTATCTTCTTCCCCATCTTCTTCCGCTTTTATTAAAATGAAAAGAAACTCTTTTCGCACAGGTGAGGGAAAGGACGGATGTTCAATTAAGGCTCTGAGATAGCACTTTACTAAATATTCAAAAGTATGAGAAAGTATTCTTTATAACATATGCAAAATCTCTTTTTTTTTTAAAAAAATGTTTTTGATCATGTTGATGAGCTCTGATATGTACGAGAAAGGGCATTGTTGGTAATTTGTAAAGTGTAAATGATCTTTTTAATGAGCAAATTTCTGCTTTCTCATAAGGAGCACAGTTTTCTCAGCTTGAGTGCAATTAATGATGCTCAGGATTTTTTTTTTGCTTCAGATATTTTTATATCACTCATCTTTGAATAATGATACGGCCTTAATTCGCCTCTTTCATCAACGAGCTAGAGAGTAGCAGAGAGAAATGGAAAAATATTAATTAAAATAATGAACAATCTTGTAAGAAATTTACATTCCTTATTCCCTGTGACCCGACTAGAGGTGTGGGAGGAACTAAATGATCAGACGACATGATGAATACAAATTATTTATTTATCTCTATATTCAACATAGACACAAATAACACTCTACTTAAGATAGATTTGATCAATTAGAGGTCGAAGGTAAGACAAGATATCGTGGGGATAATATATACGATCATGCAAATCTATCCTTACTTTAACTTATACAAAGTTTGTTTTACTTAGGACGAGTTAATAATTTAACTCTCTAACTTCTACTTGAAATAAGATCACAGTACCTGAACTATTGCAATCCTTTAATCCTTTAGACGTGACTTCTCCAATATTGGACTAAGAACTTTCCGAATTTCCAACTTCTCGCGTCGTACACTGTTTACGTATACATACTACTGCCGTTTGCTATCTTCTCAGCTATTCACTTCACATCTAAGCTATCCTTACTTCACTAACCTTCAATTCTCACTTCACTAATACCCCATTTTTACGAATACAGAATATATATATTAAACTTAATTTGCATATTCACGCTTTCTTTCCTCGGAGAAAGTTGGTTGAACCAATGATGGCCCAAAAGGAATCTCCAAGGAGTTAGTGGAAGGAACCGAATAGATCCGTCATATGGATGATTTTAAATGAACTTAGCAAAGTGAGAGTAGTGATGCGATGTGACAGTACTATATTGTTAAAGTGTTCTACTCTTATTGAAGATGAGATGATAGTAGACACCTCAGATACTACCTCCCATAAGAATAGTTAAATATCTTTCAGAGGTGGTCTATGTTTATAAGTATAGAAGAAAGGAATTTTACTTTATTGGAATTTGCATTAATTTAAAAAATATTTAAGTAAAACTTTTAAGTGAACTGCTTGTCTTAAATATTTTAAATGATTTGAATGTTACAAAGAATGTTGTAAGCAAATTTTCTTAGAAATTTTTAACACAACAAATAATCCTATTGATTTTTCAACTGAGTTATAAATATGTATTTTACTTGCAGATATATTTCTTCTTCTGCACGATGTATCGCACATGTATTTTATGCATTATTTATAGCAAAGTGTTGGGATATTTGCATATTTTGTTATTTGTATGGCAACAGTAAAGGAACTATGTATACTGGCGCATCGGGCATCATAGTGTGTGAGTCATTCAATATAGCAATAAAGATACATGTCAATTTCTAAAGACTTGGGTTTTTTTTGTTGTTGTTACACAATCACCATGAATAGTGTAATAATTATGTATTGCATATTCAAGCAATATGGTTTAAAGTACTCCAGAAAACCAAACACATTTGCAGGGTACTTATATAAAAGGGAGACGTACTACAGTTATAAAGTTATAAAATTCACATATATATATATTAGCTACATATTAAAATAACTGTTTTTATAACCAACACACACACACACACACACACACACACACACACACACACACACACACACACACACACACACACACACACACCACACACACACACACCACACCACACACACACACACACACACACACACACACACACACACACACTTTCCAATTCAAAACTTTTTTTTACCTTCAATATGTTTAATATTAAATACTTTTTTGAACAATAAATAATATTTTGTGTGAACAGGTCAAAAATATGTAAAACTAAATAAGGAACTGTTTTGTGATATCAGAGTGTAACGCGCCAAGCGCTGTTAGGCGCGATTCCGAATCGCGCAAGGCAGCTCTTGTTGTCGATTTATACCGAATATTAGATGACGGTCAAGCTGTACCAAATCGTCAGGAAACTAATTTTAACGAACTGCTTTGAATACAGAAATATATTTCAAATAAAAAATATAGGAATAGACTGAAAATAACTAATATCAATTAATAATTAATATCAATGTAATATAATAATAATTATATATTAAATATATATGTTACGTAATATATATTATAATATTAATCATATAATATAATTTAACAATTATTATAAATTGTAATAATCATAAATAATAATTGCTTTCTATATTTATATTATATTATACATAAAATTCTTACTAATATATGTATTAAAATTAATCGATAATGAATATTAATTAATAAATGCTGGTAACCTGCAATATTTTAAAAACTGCAATTTTCTTTAATGAATTTTCATCGAACAAGGGCCGGTTAAAAATGCATTATTTAAAAGTAAAATAAAATGGAAATGGGCATTTTGCAGCAATAATTAAAAGCACAACCCTCATATTCTTTTAAAAAATTATCCTGGTACTCACTAATGCGTACGTTAAATTTCCTTTGTATTTTTTAAAATAAATATTTCAAACATCTTTAAGGTATAATTTTTGAAAATATTTGAAGTTTTTTGTTCTAAGAAAAACGTCTTGAAGCGTCTGCAAATATGCAGCTTCTATAAACGTCATTAATTAAAATCAAATATAAAACATGTTTACTCATTACTTATTATTTATTCGAATCTTCAGTTATTTTTGTTCATTTTTTTACTGAATATGATCTTTTTATTCAACATAAAAAAATAAATATATTACACTTTTCGTGTTGCCCGTGCACTAGAAAAAATTCAGTATAGTGTATACTGATGATCGTAGCAGTCAATTTTTGTTGAGAAAACTTATCCTTCCTCGAATTAGACGAAAATAATTTTGAGGAGAAATATAAAAACACAAATATGCAAATATATACGGACAATTCATTAAATACATGGCAGTCTTATTTCTCATTAAATGTGGCACCCAAATTGAAAGTTTTCGAAAAATGGAGTTATGTTTTTGATTTTTTCCTCATCGAAAGCATTTTTAAAATATCTATCATAAATATCTTGACAAATTATTAATCAAATTATGAAGACCATGACATTTTAAATTACATTTTTGACAAGAAGGTCTTATATGAATCGTGAATTTCATTATTAATGGATAAAATAGTGAGCCTTACTATTAACGGTGAACTTTTTAGCTAACTATTAAAAGAAAACTAAAACATAATGAGTCTGTCTTCCTCAATATATGTCTTCACTGATTGATAGTTTAATTAAAGCTCAAATTTTATTTGTCAAACCGTATTAGTTTTTGTTTTTCATACTTTTGATTATTTCCCTTAATTTAAATTATATTGCAGTAACAGAAATATTTAAATGAGTTACTCAGAAGCCCCAATGTGGTTAAGCCCATTTTTTATATATTTTGGATGGCCACGGTAGCCAAGTGTTCAAAGCCACGTATTCGTGGCTGGCGTGTCATGAGTTCGAGCCTTGTACCACTGAAGACCCGTCATGCAGAGAAGACCGCTGCACGTTTAATCTGTCGAGGCTCAACCTCCCCCCGAATGAGGTGGTGTGGAAGTTAGGAGAGGTGTCGTCCTTGTCACTGAACCATGGTTCAAAGTAACGAGGTCTCCGTCACCAACATTTCTCGTGCAACTTTATATAACATTCACTCATTCATATTTTTTGACTTAAGTGATTTTTATTGGAACAAATAATGTTATTCTTAGTTATTAACGAATTTATACTCATACTTCGTTTTTTTAGGTTATGCATAGTAATTTCACAACTTACTGTAAATAAGTTAACTTTTTTATCAATTTTTTGAAATAAAAGCTCCATTATATTCTTCTTTCTATGCAGTCAACTCTCGAAAATTCTAAATTCGAGGGACCAATGAAAATCTTCGAATTATCAAGAGGGTAGAAAAAATTCCCAAAATACACGAAGAGAATTTTTTTTCTAACACATTTATATTTGAAACTATGTAATATAGCTACAATTGTACAGATGTATAAAATTATTTTAAAGTATTTTTAAAAAGTACAAATAATTTACAGAAGCTAAAAGTCCTAATACATTCTCTCTCATACACAATTCTGGCATCTCTTCGTCATAATAGCGCAGCGTTTCTCTCTCAGGGGGTGTGAAGACCCAACAAAGGGGCCCGAGCAAATTGAAAATAAAAGTTCCAAAAAATAAATTCACTGGAATGGTTTAAAACGAAATATTTTCTGACATTATAAAAAACACACATTTACACTGATATAATTTATATATATCATGTGGTAATATTACGTCATCTCTACTTCAAGCTATCGTTGATCCGATAACCAAAGAAAAAAAAACATTTTGTTTGATTTGCTATAACTCCACGATGAAATAATTTTTTATTACGTTTTCTTTTTAAATCTAAAATGCTACTCTTTCAGAGAAAAACAAAGCCCTGACCTAGAGAAAAATTGTAGGAAGATAAAAAAATTCTCTCATCACTGTCATTTAGGGAAGTTGTAAATAATATATTTCTATTGCGCTTTATTCCATGTGAAAGAATTTTATATTTCGAAAAGCACAGATGAATGAAAGATTATTTTGGGCAGATTTATTTTTTAGGAATATGCTGAAACATATAAAGCATAATGGAAAACGTTTTACACAGTTGATTTTTAGAACTCTAAAGCAAAGCAAAACTCAATCTTAAAAACAGGAGGTTAAGTTTCCACAAGGAAACAGTAACTCCGTTGACCACTAGACGTAATTTTAGAACTAGCATCCAGAATTTTATATTGAATACACTTTTAACCAGGTAGTGTTCGCGCGAATCGCTAAGTAATCCCAGGTTTACGAAATCGTTAATTCTGGGAAAACTGTTTATTTTTCACCAATGACCTTGACAGTTCGTATTGTAGCTTTAGAGCCCAATGAATTATTATTGAATTCAATGCATTATTTTTGTGTAAGGGAGGCGATAAAAATTATGATTAAAAATTGGATCGCCAATAGTGAAAGTTTGAGAAGCACTGTAATAGCGGACAATTTTTTCCGAACACATGTGTAGCAAGCCCATGTGCTAAACGAAAGGAATGGACGGCTGACTAAAGGTGCGGTTGGTCCATTAAAGGTCCAGTTAAAGTAATGAAAATAATAAAAACCTGAGGAATCGGAAAACACTAAGAAAGGGTAGAAGATAGATTATCATCAAAGGGGCTACATTACAGGGGAGACACGCAGAGGCAACACAACGCAAAACCTGTGAGCTCCAACCTGTTTATTACAGGACTGCAGATGACAGTGAGTGTTCAAATTATCGAGAGTTTTATAAGATAACTTCGAATTATATATAGACTGTTGCAGTCTGGTCAGCTACAGATTTTACTTCGAAATATTGAGTATACCAAAACGCAATGTTTTAGTTCGAAATATCAAGAGATTTTCTAGGGACTGAGCATCTACTTCGAATTACCGAGAGGTTCGTATTATCGAAGGTTTGAATTATCGAGAATCGGCTGTATTTGTTTGTAACCTGGAAAACAAAAAAATTCATAAGTGTAATTGTTGCTTCTGCTATTTAAAATGGCTCAAGGATCAAGTTCCAAAGTTTGGTGGGATTCATAAGTAGTGTCTCATCATGTTTAACAAATCAAATCGTACTCAAGTGATTTTTGAAAGAATTATAATTTATTCAAGTTGGTGCGCAGGACATAAATCAAAATGTAGGAACTATATTAAGTTCACTGAAATTGATTCTGATTGGATGCATAAAACCCGAATAAATTCAGCTTGTGTTTTTAGTAAGTGGGCAAAGTTATTTGCCAAATAATGCTGATTTTGCAGTTATAGAGTGAGTGAGTGTTTATTACCGTTGTACTCCAAGGCAGCACGAAAGCTACTGGTGACTAAGGAGACATCTGAGCTAGAATAGTCCTATCCTATTTGCAGTTACAAAAGCTCATGCAAAAAAAATAATCAGTATGCTTATAATCCTAGGGACTAGTACTACCTAATTCAAAACAGTTAAAGAAAAATTCCTTTCAGCGTCGACGAAATGAATCAATCTAAATTTCTTTTTCACAAAACTAACAGAAAAAGAATCTACAATTGTACCTAAAGTCAATTATTGGCTTAGTAAGGGGTTGATAAAACTAGTGAGGGCAAACCCGACAGTATCAACTTCAAATATAACTTTCATGAGGAATATGTTGCTGTTTCTTATGCCACCTGATCTCGACTGCGCCTGATTCAGGTTCACGAAATTTATTAAGGCAGGGGGCTAGTGTACGCCTGTCGTTGACCGTAGCCTCGAGCACCATTCAGGTGACAGTACGATTTAGCTCGGATCCCCCCAAGTTCCACCTTGACCCTCTCCAAGGGAGAACACTCTAGGGAAGGGTCAGGGGACTCCCACCTCTCTTCCCCTTCCACCCACCTACAGAGAGGACTTGCGGCTTGACGGCTATTTAAAGTACTCCCATGCCGCACAGGCACTATACATTTACAAACATCCATGTCTTCTCCGGGAATCGAACCCAGGCCCTACGGCACAGAAGTAACTAACCACCATACCGGACATTCGGCAACTTGTAGCTTCAAGGCTTAAAACAGTACATCTCAAACTTTCAATTCCTACGACGCAATTTTCAAACGTAATTTTTATCGCACTCTCCTTCATACAATAACAAAGTATTAAATTCGATAACAGTGTTTTGTGATTTAAAGTTGCAATACGACTTTAAATATAAACTGTACAAATTATCAAGTTAAGTATTAAATTTTGTTCCTAATTTTATAAATGGTAAGCCCATGGTGGTAATTATTAAACTATTCGTTAACTTAGTATTGTTAAATTAATTATAAAATACATAATGCAGTACTGATATATTTATACTACCATGGCGGTATTGACGGGACGATAATGTTCTATTACAGGTAGTGCTGTTGAGACAATAATATTTGCTCCTGATGAAACCGGCATTAAAACAAGCTGGAAAAATGCTGGTAAGGCTTTTGGAATTGGAGAGACTGTTGGAGTCATGTCATGTCTCTGGGTTGGTGTCGCTCTCTGTCTCTTCTCGCGATTCCAAAGTCTCTTTTTACGTGAAATACGTCCCACCCACAAAAGTGACATGTGATGTATAGTCACTTCTGTTTGGACGTATTCGGTGAAACCGTTCTTCTATTGGTCCAAGTCCCCTTCGCGCGGTGTCGTGGAAACCGGTGGTTGGCGTGGGAACTGCGCCGGCACCTTACTGTCGGCTAGATCAAGGGAGGTCAGAGTTTGACTTCCCTTAGGACATCAGCGCCGAGGTGTCCACCCTGGGGCACTTTCCCTAGAGAAACTACTTGACCGTTGAGACGTCACTCGTTCCCGACAGGAAATGGGTCTTTGTTGAATACTGCCGCAATACGTATATTATATCAGTGCAACTGTGTATTTTATTTTTTATTACGTCAGAATGAATTTTGTTTGCTTTTTTTCAATAAATAAGTAATATTTTTAAATCTTTTATTTTCTGTTTTTGATATGCTCGCGCCCCTCACGTAGGTTTATCATGCTCACCTATGAAGGCGCGCCCTACAGTTTGAGAAATGCCAGCTTAAAATCATCACGTTGATGTTGTGTGGGAGCTAGGAGAGCAAGGTGCCACCTCAGGTGTCGTCTTCTGCACTTGACCAAGGTTCAAAATTACGAGGCCTGCCGCCAATAACCCTCAGGTGTGGTATTGACAAAAAATTAAATGATCTGTGGAACATTAAGAACGATACGTTGAGCTCAGAATATTTAGGCTTAGATAACGCGGAAGACGTTTATTATGAGGAATAAATACAAAATTTAATGCAGAAAATATTTTATTTTTGCATATTTTTTTTTCAGCAGCTGAAAGATACAAGTCATTAATTTCTAAAAACGTATTGTCTCAAAAATATGTTTTTATTTTCACGTTCTGGACAAAGAATTTGTTTTCCAGGAAAAAAAACTACATAGTTTTTTTTCTGACCAAATGAATATACCAAAATTTTTTAAAAAAGTAATGTTTATATAAAAAAATCTCTATTTTTATTTTCCGGACTTAACCGCGCTGGCGTCCAAGCGATCGACATTATGATTATTGAAATTGCTTTCATAAATGTTTGAACCTTCCATTTTTAATCCATACATTGTGTTCATTATTTAGTTATTACTTTAAAAAGAAGAAAAATATTTCCTTCCTCAAAATATTTGCTAAAAAATATTAATTCCGACAAGGAATCATTAAAAAACTCGATCTTTTCGACCATTTTCCCAATTTGTATTTCCGTCGTATATACACTATCACACATCATATAATACAATATATCCATTATGTTGCGCCGCTAAGCCCAGCTTATAGTTCTAACAGGTTTAATCACACATACTGGTGATCGAGTTTAGACAAGTTAAAGCATATGCACATAACATTAGATTCTGAGCAACTAATTATAATGATTGATCCTTTCAATATCTTGCGTGCGTGGTATCTTTGCACATCTAAATCTTAACCCGTCTTAAGTGTATAGTGTAACATAGTGTATAAAATGGCTGATTGTAAGAATGAAAGAAAAACAAGCACGAATTTTGTGGCAAAAAAAAAAAAGTCTGTGAATAAAACATATTTGTACTGTGCTCAATACATTTTTCAAATAAATTGTAAAGATAATAGTGGCACAAACAGTGGAGTCTAGATAAATTTATACTCCTAAAATTCGTCGTAAATCACCTTTTTCCATTTCTACAACTACCATGTAAAAGCACTGATGCACATGAACCCAGCCCTTCTCGCGCAGTATGTCTATACCCATCATCTAACTTTTTTCTAGACTCCATCTAAACCTTTTTCAGAAAATGATTAGTTTCTCGTGTAGACGACTTTAAGGTCATATCCTTTGAGGGCCCTTAGCAATAGGCCCTTAGCAATAGCAATAAATGTATATTTTTGGATATCACCTCTTTGCGTATGTCATACCCAGCGTGTGGATCACCGATACAGTTCTAAATGCATGAGCACACTTTAAAATCTTTATTATGCAATGGTGAGTTATTGTAGTTATGATGAAGAAATGTGATATTTAAGTAATTTAATAGATATGGTATTTAATAGATATAGTACAATAGTATTTCCGGATGAATAAAGTCTCTTTGCAGGGATAATAAGGAAGAATCGAATGATGAAAAGTATAATAGCAAGCATGATTGCTCTATTGAAATCTATCCAGATAATTTAACTGAGGGAGCAATTATCATCATTGATAGAATGTCCACATCATTTTCAATGGCTAGAAACTGTATTCGTTAGCCTATGATAATATTTTATGTGTTGTTCAAAATTGCGACAATAAACGCGCAAATTATTTTGTTAAGTATTCAGAAACCATGAACCAGCGAAGTGTTTTGAGTTTCGATTTACAGAAGAATGTAACTAATGTAGAAACCAACAAGCAATGTCTCTACGAAATTTTTAAAAAAATAAATTAAGATCAAGTATAAGAACATTACACTCAATTGCGAAGAAGACTAAAGAAGTGTATAAACAATGTACAGAATGTCCTAATAAAAAGAACCAGAATACTAAAATTACGCTTGAAAAGTGTAGCAAACATATTGTATTTCTACTTTTCCTCCTTCTTCTCGTATGTATGCAAATTTTAAGGTAAAATCAGAATGTAAACACGCTTGGGTATAAGATACTCGTCGCGTGAAGTTCCCTTTTCTTTCACATGTGAAGTGCCAGGTTAATCTGTCAAGGGTCAAAGTCCTCATGCTGGTGCGGTGTGGAAGCCTGGAGAGTAGAGTGCCTTCTCAAGTCGTCTTCGTCACTTGACCGAGATTTAAAATTACCAAGTCTATTGCCTATAATCTTCCTGTAACTAAAACTACGATCTTACAAGGAATCAATGAATTATTCTCCCCATATTTCAACAAAAAGCAAGTTTTAAGAAAACAAGAGGGGACTATAGTAGAAATTAAAGATAATTAACTGTTAAAAGTTGTTTTATCAATGTACATCAGTATATTTTAGAAAATATAGTATTCCATAATAATACAGAATTGAAAGAAATAAAAAAAACCCTTAAACTTAAAATCAAAATTAAAAACAATATGGAATTTGATATGTTTTTAGAAAAAAAGAGAGAGAGAAATAAGACACCCATTAAAAGAGCAATATACAAGAGAAATATATTCTGAGATTCTTAAACTGTTTGTATAAATAGTATAGATGAGATAACAAAACTTAGCCCGGTATTTAATCTATTATTTAAAATTAGACACCAAGGTAAAGTGAAAAGCAAACCTTTAAAGTTTGAAGATTATAAGCAAAACGAATTTTGAAAAGTGAAATGCCCCAGAAATAGAAATGATTCTGAAAATAATTTTGATATGTATATGTAGTTATAATAATATGATATAATTTATTTATTAAAACGAGCAATATTCATTTTAATTTTACTAAACATCAACTAGTGTTCTTATATATATTTTTACGAAATTTTCAATTGCTATATTTAATTAACTTCATTCTTAATGGGTCAATAGAATGCTAATTTGATACTAACCCCCTTGGGTACCAGACTGTGCTTTCTAGCGTACATGAAAATCTTAGATTTCTGGGCATACTGATCTTGACGTTACGAAGCACATTTATTTAAAAATTTGGACACTGATTAAGGCGTAGCTTCGTTTGTGTTTCATTTCACTTTCTAAAGCTTGTATAACTATTTTTGTTTTTAACTTTTACTTTTTCATGCGAAAGGCATCAGGGTTGGGTATCTACGAAAGTGAAAATGAATGAGAATATTTGCCGGAAACGGATGAATACGAAAGTCACTTTGATATGGATTTATTTGTGATGGAAAGTCACTCTGATATTATCTATTTGTGATGACGAAGATGAAGAAACAGTGCAAAAATGGCAATGCACTTAAGTAATGCATGTTGAAGCGTTTTTTGTTTCTAGGAATATTTCCAGCAACTTCACAAAGATTCAATTTTAATTTTAATTATTGATTATAATTTTTAGAAAATAAATAATGAGAGGAAAGGTTAGAACTTTAGAATTTTTGGTCTAATCTTTATAAAAGCGGAAAACCTCATCAGAACTAATTCAGTTTTTAGTCCAAAACATTTTCAAATAATCCCTTTCTACGATGAAATAGAAATATTTCCAGGATTTATTCGTGTACAGTACGATTTTTTTCTTAAAAGAGAGCAGGTGGCAGAGAGAATGCTGAAAAAAAAAGGTAGAAAATGCTCCGGTTTCAGAAAAATGTTGTATACTGAGCGATTTTTTCGAAAATTCTCAGAAAGGAAATATGATCTTTCTGTGGAAATCAAAGTCTGGCCTGGGAACAATCCTGAGTTGCAACACGAAAAATCTATTGGTACATCAAAAGAACATCGAAGACAGTGAAATCTTTTGCTTTTCGGGTAGTTTTTTTTCATAAAATCTGAATCCATTCGAATATTTCACTCTTTTTTTCAAAGTGGCAGCGAATATTGACAATTTAATAACGGTTATTTTGCCGATGAATATTCCCATTACTTTCCTTTTTCTCACGTATTCAAAGTCATATTTAAAATAAAACAAATCTTGATATGCTCATGCTTAAGAAATTGAATTTCATGTCAGTATTGGTTATAATAATGCTGCTGATTATCAGTGAAGATTTTGTGATTCTGAGCAATTACCAAATAATGACAATTGAAATGACGAGTGATTGCTAATTAAAGTCGCACTATAAAGCAATAGAAGAGCTATTGGTGACAGATTTTGTAATTCTGAACAATTACAAGATAATGACAATTGAAATGGGGAGTGATTGTTAATTAAACTCACACTGTAAAGCAATACGAGAGCTATGGGCGACAGATTTTGTAATTCTGAACAATTAAAAGATAATGGGAATTGAAATAGGGAGTGATTGTTAATTAAAGTCACACTGTAAAGCAATACGAGAGCTATTGGCAACAACTTTTGTAGTTATGATTCATTAAAAGATAATGACAATTAAAATGGAAAGTGATTGCTAATTAAATTTACATTATGAAACAATACCAGAGCTAATGGTGACAAATTTTGTAATTCATAACAATAAAAAGATCATGACAATTGAAATCGTGAGTGACTGTTAATTGAAGTCACACTATAAAGCAATACGAGAGCTACTAGCGACAGATTTTGTAATTCTGAACAATTAAAAGTCACACTATAAAGCAATTGGAAAGCTATTGGCGACAGATTTTATAATTCTGAACAGTTACAAGTTAATGAGAATTGAGATGGTGAGGGATTGTTAATTAAAGTTGCACTATAAGGAAATACGAGCGCTATTGACAACGGAACTTGTTATTCTGAACAATTAAAAGATAATGACAATTGAAATGATGACTGAGTGTTAATTAAAGTCACACTATAAAGCAATACGAGAGCCATTGGCAACAGATCTTGTTATTCTGAGCAATTACCAGATAATGACAATTGAAATGATGAGTGATTGTTCATTAACGTCGCAGTATGAAGCATTGCGAGAGCTACTGTTGACAGATTTCGTAGTTTTGAACCACGGTCAAATGACATGGACGATACCCTATCTGCTATTCTCTTTCCAAACTATCACGTCACACCAATAGGGAGACATTTTGCAGCCCCTCTACACCGTAGGTCTTCATCAGCACAAGGGATCGAACCATTAAGACGTCGGCTACGAGTACTTGACCGTAACCATCAGACTACCAAGGTCATCAACTGAAATGACATTCTGTAGCTGAGGTAGTTGAATGGTCCCGGTCTCAATCTTGTGACTGGCATTGTTGTCGACGAGCCCTGAGTTTGAATTTCGATACTACTAAAGGCTCATCGTGCAGAAATGCACATTGAACATATTCGGATTCAGTCCTCTTGTTAGGGTGATGTGGAAGTTTGGAAAGTCAACTGTCACTTCTGTTGGTTAAGAAAAACGAATGCCTATCTTCATTAGCCCTGACGTTGCTTCAAAGTGTGACATTAGAAAACACTGAATCAGTCAACGTTATGCCTTTTTGCTTAATGAACGTTTCCTGAGCTATCTTTTTCAACCTTTTAAAGGTTTGTTGAAAGCAAAACTGACACAACTTTGAACCACAGTCAGGTAACAAAACTGAAACCTGGGTTAGAATATCACTCTTCACATCCACATTACGTTTCACCAAGCAGGTCTTGATTTCCAAATAGCAGTCCCAGGGAAATGTACCAGAAGTCCAGAAGATGAGAAGGAGAAGTAGGGAGAGAGCAGGGACAGGAAAAGAAAGACTTTACCCCCTGACCAAAGGTCATACCAAGCAGGTGACCGCTTCTAAAGCGCGCCAGGGCTGTTTGAAGAGCTCTGGATTTCATGCACTGCAAAGATAGACCAGGACTCTCAGCTGCGTACCAGTGGTGAGGGGGAGGCTTTCGCCAAGTCAGATTCGTTTTAGCTTTGTGGAGGGAATGAATTTCAGAGTGGGCTCAAGACAGAGGAACTGGGATTAGGGTGATCACAAACCCTACCAGCCAGTTCATCAGCTGCCGCGTTTCAAGGCACACCCATATGCGATGGTACCCACTGAAGACACACTTGTTTCCTCTGACCAAGCCTAGCCAATTTGGATATAATATCTAGACCAGTACTGTCCATGATCTTTGTCCAATTCTTCAAATATTGGATAGAGCTTTTGGTGTCTATCAGGATCCAGATAGTGTCCTTATTAGAGTTGAGAGCATGAACGAGAGCACCACTGATTACTATGAGTTCCGTTCTAAAGACGGAACAGTGGTCAGAATTCCTGATGCTGATTTTAACATCATCTCCCGAGAGTGCTGGTAAATATACAACTCCCTGCTCTACCCGTATCTGAACGACTACCATGTGTGTAAATAATCAAGGCTTGATCGGGTATGTCATTTATGACTTCAAGTGCCAGCTGTCTGAGTAATTCCGGATGGTTCTTATGCGGAAAGGTTAAATGGACTTGGCGTAGGCTTTCCTGCTCCAAGGGGATTTGAAACAAGAACAACAACATTACGTTTCTGTAAGGGAATGTCGACAGATTCCATTGACCTCAGTTTCGTTACACGATGGAGTTTAGCTGATCGCAATTCAAACCGTCCATCAAACAGTTATCCATCACGACTCCATTACTTAAGCAACCATTCATTTTCGAATTTTTAAAGAAAATTCCCGGAATTTTGGCGTTTATAATTTTAAATTATAGTGATAATAAGATGTATTGTATGCAACCACGAAACGCCATCTATTATTCAATAGATCTAATTTTAATACTAGCTATAGCTTTAATAAAGCTATTGCTTCTCTTAAGATCAAATTAAAACCGCGTTTCTCAAACTGTGGGGTGTGACCCCTGGGGCGCATGATAATCCTACCAAGGGGTTGTGAAGATATCGAAAAAATGAAAATAAAAGATTTTAAAAAATATATTAATTTACTGAAGGAGTCAACAAAATAATTCTGAGATAATAAAAAATACACATTTACAATGATATAGAATACATATAATTGTATCAGTACGGCTCAATGTATTTGATAATTAATTCATCAATACTAAGTTAAGAACAAGTTTAATAATTACTTTGGGACTACATAGGCTTGTGTCATATGCAAAGCTATATACAAAATTTAATACTTATCTTTATAATTTATGCAGTTTATTATAAAGTCATATAGTAGCTTTAACGTTAAAGTATTATTGAATTGAATACATTATTATTATTGTGTATGGTGGGAATTATGACTGAAATTTGAGGAGGGAGGCCATTGAAAGTTGGAGGACCACCGAGTCAATGAGTTAAAAGATGAAGTAAATTAAAGTAGATTGAACTGTGTTTCTATTTATATATATTACCTTTTCTTTACTATATTTTTTCATCTTCAGTACATTTTTTAGATTATTAGAACTTCAGCAGTTTTATTCGTTTTCAGTGCTGGAGATAAAAGGCTTGATTGATTGCTTGTACCATTGCAATTTGAAGAAACATGAAGAATATTTGCGATAGACTCTTCACAATTCTGAAGTATGGTAAAGTTTTCCCCACTCTCTAAACTTTCACATCACAACCACATCGTGAAGAATTGAAGCTTTGACCTTCCAGCATTCCATAATTATAGCCATTAATTATAGGTATTCTTAACATTGTACTCATGTGTGTGATGATGAATAATAATTGATATTCTAAAAGGTAATGGTTAATGTTATTATTACACCAATACATGACTCTACAGAAATAACATATCCAATCGACTACTGTGGCCAAGCAAAAGCTTGGAGAAGCCAAAGCAAGATATCCCTTGAATACATATTATTGTTATTTCCTTTTTAGGGAGTTAATTAGATACTTCTGCAATGGCTCAACAGTCTTGGCCTTCTCCAGAAGACATCTCTAGGCATTTCTACTTTTGGCAACTGTTAACCAGTTTTTGACCTTTAAAATATTTAGATGTTTTTCAACACAATCAATCCATCTTAGCTGGTTCTGCCGTGAGGTCTATTTCCCATGGTAACGATCTTCGTTCTTTCTTGCCAGATAACCAGCCCATTTAAGTCACTGTAATTTGACAAATTTTACAATATCAGGTGTTGTTTGTAAATTTTATAGAATTCTAAATGAGATCTTCCTGATTCATTCCCCTGGATCCCACCAAGAAGGCAACGTATCTTTCTCTCGAAAAATTCCAAAGCTTCCTCATCACGTAAAGTCAATAGCCAAGTCTCTGATGCATGAGTCAAGGGAGATCTTATAAGACTTTTGTAAAGAAGTAATTTATATCTTAATTGAGAAAGCTGGATTTAAATAACTCTTCGGGGCATAGAACTTCTGTTTGCTTTAATGATTCTGCTGTAGATTTCTGAGGCCAACTCATTTATATTATTTATCTCCGTTTCCAAATAAATAACATTATTATATTCTTCAAATTTATAATCGTCAGTTTCTATGTGACTAAGATGCAAGTCAAACTTTAAACAAGGTAAATATTTAGTTTAATTCTCGTTTACAGATAAGTTAATTCTTAAAGCACTTTGTTCTAATGCCATAAATGCCTGTTTGAGATCTTGTACGGTTCGGGCAATAATTTATTTATTTATCCAACGCCCGTGCTTGACTTATTGGCCATTTGGCCCTGAGTCTCCCAGTACCGACTGACGATATCGTCAGTCGGGTATTCATCGAGGCCTGTGCATTGGGGCAGGTGGTTGCTATTCATTCTGACATGGCCGCAGTGTGTGCAGAGATCGTCAGCAGCCAGGCCAATCTAGAGGAGATATACTCCCAAAAAGTCATGTCCGGTGTTTAGGTGAAAGAAGGCAACAGCCTCGGCACTCTCCAGGTGCCTCGGGATTAGACCCATAGTGTCCAGAGTTTCCCATGGCTTTCCAAGACTCTTGGTCTTTTGGGACATGGGCAATAATGTAAATGCCCTCAGGATAAACCAGTATTTGAACTGACTTATTAAAAATATTTCCTCTAATATTGATCTTTGAGACTCTAATAACTTTTTCTAGTGCTACAGGAGGCATGCCAACGAATTTCCCTGTCTCATCTCACTCCATTTCTCACCTCAAGATATTGACGAGAAGAGAAAAGTAGTGAATTGAAGGGCAGTGTCAAAACAATTGAATTGTAGGAATTTTTGAAGAGGTGGGAGTGCATAATAGTAAATGCTTGCAGAAGGTCTACTGAGTGCTTATTAACATTGCACTACAAATCAACACGAATGGTGACGCACCTCTTAATTTTGAACCACGGTCAAGAGACGAGGTAGGTACTTGAGCTAGAAGCCGCGTATTCAAACATCCACACCATGCTAACGGATGCATTTTAACGTACAGAAGCTCTTGTACACAGCAGGTTATCAGTGACGCTGTGTTTCGAGCATAAGACTCAACAATGCCAGTCACGAGTTTGCAACCAGGACTAATTTTGCAGGTAGTCGAGAATGGATACGAACGGGTAAAAAAAAAAAATTGATGATTCCATGAGTTTTTGGTTGGTTAGTTGCTAAAAGTAATGAAATTTCAACAGCGTAATAGGAAACTAATTTTTCTTAAAACCATTTTATAGCAAAAGCTGAATGGTGCATGCTACTCACTTCTCGGTCGAATTTTCGTACGAATTTCTAACCCCAAAAAAATCATATTTTTACTGCTCAAAATAATATATATTCTATTCTAAAGTAAAAAATGCAAATTAATTTTTATCAGTAAGCAGTTTTTTACTTGTTTTATCGTTGGAAAAATATGCGATATCCCGTTCGATGATCTCTAGTTTTACCTGCAATGCATCTTAGTTTTAAATTTTAAAAAATACACTGTGATAATATATATATTAATTCTACTGCTTTGAGGTGTTTAAGATAAATATCGAAAAAAAAGTATTTGTTTAAAAATATTTGGAATAATTTATTAAAATTTTTTTTTGTGGCAAAAAGTACCTTACCATTAAAACAACATTACTATTTTCCTTGGATATCAGAGCGTAAAAATCACATTTATCACAAAACCAAAATCATGTGCTGCATATTATTTTTTGCTTACTTTGTCAAACAAAAATTTGATTATAAATGTCAAAATATCTTGAATGGTTTTTTTATTTGAAATTTTAACACATATCACTAGAATTCATTAGATGTTAATAGTGTTAGATTCCAGGCCGGAAGTCTCACTGTGATAATTTGGAAAAAGTAATACTAGTTGCGCCATCTTGTAGAAATATTCAAAAATAAAAAAAAATATCACAGAAATTAAAAAGACGTGTAAGTAGCGACGAATTCAGTTTCAAGGATAAAATTTTTCTTTGCGTTACATGCCATACGACGCCGACAAAATGGGCATAAATCCGCCGAACATATGCAACGCCAGCAGAGAAGGGGCTAGGTAAGTTGTAACCTATAACCTTCGCATTGTTGCAGTAGAGAACTAAGGAGAAAATGCTAGAAATTAAAACTGGTTGCGGCCAAAAATAACGAAGGAAATTCACTGTTAAATGGACCAAAGTATCTGGCAGAAATAAAGATAAAAGAAACATTTCAGCAAAATATAATGTACAATACTCGATTATTCTTGATTGAAAGACTTCGACAAAAAAGGAATGGGGTGACCTTTCTTTTTTTCGGCGAGTCACTTTAAATTGTGACATAAGCGTATAAGTAACAATTACCTGAATGTGGCTCAAAATTAAGCAAATGTATATTAAATCGAATGCAATGTCAAAAAAAAAAAAATTCTCATGGAAATTAATGTAATAAATATATGAAAAAATTAATCTTTATTGGACGCTCTATGCCAGTGTTTTTCAAATTTTTGGATGCACCCTATGTGGTGGTGTGTGGGGGGGGGGGGGCGAGCGTATTGAAAAGTCGAAAGTAAAAGATTTTAAAAATTACAAATTTATATATACAGAAAGGAAGCGAAACAAAATACATTTTAACATAATAAGAGTAAAATACACATTTACACTGATATTATGTACTTATAAATGTATCAGCACTGCACAATGTATTTTTTAACATTTATAAACCCCGTGCACCACGCAATGTATAACACGGGGGGCAAGCAACACAGACAGAAGAAAGGATTACAGCACAAACATCCTTGCCTTCTCCGGGATTCGAACCCAGTCCCTACGGCACCGCAGTCAGCTTCACTGACCACTATACCGGATGGGCGGCGCACAATGTATTTGATCATTAATTTATCAATACTAAGTTAGGAACAAGATTAATAATTACTAGTGACTCCCATTAGTTTTTGTCATATACAAAATTTAATACTTATCTTTTGATAATTTGAATATATTATAATTAAAATCGTATTGTAGATTTTACATTATTTTTGAATTTAATATATTTTTATTGTATGGAGGGGAAAATTACGATTGAAAATTGGATCGCAAGTATTGAAAGTTTGAGAAGCCCTGCTCTATACACGTAAAGCAAACGACTCTTCATATTGATGCCTTGACCGAAAGTTAATTAATCACCTTTTATGTCTCTTACGCTCTTGCGTCAGAACATGTGTTTTTTGCCAATCTGCTGTCAGTTGCAACCGACGGTCCCCAACAGGAATGTCAACTGGTCATAAATAACAATAATCGTTCGCCTTACAACCTTATGAAGACTGATGGAACCAAAAAATCGTTATATGAATACACAAGTTAAAGGGATGGAGAGAAAGTAAACACATTTAGTAATATAGAAATAAACTTAATCATGAATCATATATATGTATAATCATTATATGTTTACTAATTACAAATTTAGTAGAATAAAACAGATTTTTTTCAGTTCCATATATGTAATAGAACATTAATTATTTGTTCTAACGCGGAGGTGTTAAAGGCATCCGTTTCTTTTAATTTCTTGAGATTTGTGATAATTCAGAAAAGCTTGAAATCTTTTCTTGTAAGATATCGAATGAGAATTTTTGAAATATATACAGTGAGTACTGTTTAGTTTACCAAAACTATTAAAAATTAATAATAAAAACACGTGTAGAACTTTGAGAGCATAAAAATCGTTTGCGTTTTCGATTCGCTTAAAATAAAATTATACTTTCAAGGGCTTGTGTTCTAGTAACTTTGTTAGTAATCACTCAAATTTTAAAAGGAAAAAAAAAAATGCTTTTATGTGAAATACAATGAACGACATAAAAAACATAACAAAAAAAGTAGATTTTATACACGCAAGACTTATATATATATATATAAATTAATCTAATTTTTCGTTAACGAGCCCCTCTTAGGCAACGTGAGGATTATTAGCTACAAATCTTGTAATTCTGAATCTATCAGTCTATCGGTCAATATCTATCTATATCTGTCTATCTACCTACTTTATATACAAACAGGATGATTCGCTACCAGACTGACAAATTTGCAGGGGGGGGGATACAGAGACGACCCCGAATCACATATGAATGCAGGGTCGTAAATGACATAGTTGCAAGCTATGGTGCAAAGAAGCAGGGGAAAAGAATAGAAACACAACAACACTTTTAAGGAACAGTAAACATTCTTTGGAAGCTTGTGCTACAAACAGGAGATTGAAATTACGACCAATATTCTGGTAGTCTGACAGCGGAGCTGTATGTAATTTCTTACGTTCTGGAAGATTCCTTCAAGCAGTCTTGCGGTAGATGGCGCTGAATGGAAGGTTTCGCAAAAACAGATCCTGCTGGATGTCGTCATTTGCGATCCGTTTCCCGAGATAGTAGAATGAACTCGTATAAAAAGGTAGAACTGGTCAACATGCTGATTGTGTATGGAGCTGCGGATTGTAATTGGCACGCCACTTGGAGATTGTTTCAGTAACATTAACCGAACAATCGTGTTCCACAACACACGACCTTCGAAAGTGTAAGCAGAAGGTGACGTGAATCTGGATCTGATCACATGAAAAGCTTGGTGTACGAGACTTTCGATTCTTTAGTTGAAGATCTCATCGCTGGAATATCTGAAGCTGCTGGGAGGATACGTGACATACCAATAATCTTCAAAAACGTAAAGAATTCCATGTTGTCAGGCCTGTCAAACGACTTCTGATCGTAATTTCGAACACCTGTTGTAGTACAACCTTTCAATAAAATGTTTTCTGTCCCTAAACTGCGTTGTTGTGTTTCGGTTCTTTTTCTCTGTTTCTTTACACCATAACTCGTCACTACGGCATTTACGATCTCGCATTCCTATGTAACTCCGAGTTGTCTCTGTAACCCCTACATACTCTGCAATTTTGTTGGTATATATATGTAATAATCTCAGTAATATAATCCTTTTAAATATCTTTAATTACCTATGGTCCATCCCTTCAGAACCAACGTTTTAGTAATAAGTTAGCCAGCCGCCTAACGAGAGTATTTTGAATTACATCTATCCACCCACTCAGATCATGTGATTTGAGCCGCATATATATACACTGAGATTCCTGGAGACCAGCCCTTTCTCTTCTTCTCTTCTGTATTTGTCTGCCTTCAACATGTAGCCGGCTGCAGCTCATTGTGCATTCGTTTTCTTTTGTATGTATTGTGTCGTCCATTCCTGCTTTATGTTTAACATGCTTATGTGTTTCAAGATGTGGAATAAAGCAGATTTAAATAATCACAGGACTGCCTCATCAATCTCATCCAAAGAAAACATCAACAATCATAAATAATGATCTAAATAAGGAATCCTTCACAGCCGCCGAATTGTGATACAAAAAATCATTTCATATATTTGTATGTATGTATATATAACCGCTTGCAGTTTTTAAAATGGTTACATTTTTATAATTAATTTTTTAAACGAAATTGGACATCTCATATCTAATTAATTCATAAACTATGAAATCAACACAAAATTAATCAAACGTACTAAATTATGCGTAAAAATGCACATGATTGAATTGTGGGACGATTATTTTAATAATCCTTTTATAACTTCCTTTTTACTTCATAATAATTTTTTAAAGAATTTCGGGAATCTTTGAAAAATACTAATACTTACAATAAGTAACACTTTCCCCCTCCCTAAATGCCTTATTTAACATGTTAATAAAATGTTTTAGAATGAAGTTATTTACTCTCATTTCAAAGTTAAAAATTCACATAGTTTCGGAATAAATTAAAGAAAACAAATACTTATTTATTCGTTAAATATGACTATATTTGAATTGCAGATTAGCTTTAAAAAGCTTTTCCAACGAAAACATTTTTATTCAAATTCTTTTTTATACGTTTTAATGACATTGCATTTGGAAATTTTTCAGAAATTTTGACACAATTTGAAATATATAAAGGGAAATATAATTTTGCATGCATGAATAAAAGTGAAATAGTAAAAGTGAAAAAGCAGCATTTTAGTTCTAAAATGCAGATGAAAAAGTTTATTGATGATATTCATTAATTTCAAGTCAAAAATAAATTAACATTATTTATACGTAAACTAAATCTAAAGAGTCAAATTTGATTCTTTTTAAAAAGTCATTTTGGAAAAGAGGTATAAAACAACACAAAAGTTAATTTTTAGAATTATTGCAAATATATTTATTTTAGTGTTGTTGAAAAAAAAAGAAGAAAAAAAAACAAGAAAACAAATTTTGACTTCAGAAAAGTTTAGAAAATTAGTTTTACTTTGAACATACTTTTAAAAATGGCCCAGTGAAACTTTTTACTAACAGAAAGTAGTTTCTATACTTAAAAAATTTTTTTAAAAAAAAATTAAAATTTTTTTTTTTAAAAAATAAAATTTTTTTAAAATTATTAAATCTAAATATGATTCGGCTCATCTGGGCACAAATGCGACCAATGCCGAAAACCGAAATCAATCGGTTGATTATTGGCTAAGAAAAAGGTACGACAAAATATGGAACGAAGACGAGGACGAAGATGAAGACGAAATTTGCGTCCTAATAGCGCTTTTTTTACACTACGTGAAAAACGCGCTAAAAACTCATCTTTTTTCATTTCCACTTTCGGAGTTAATGGTTCCAAATACACTTAAAATTGCAGAAGACTGTATTTAAACACGCACAAAATTTGTTTATCTCCCACCTATTCCTGCTAAACATCAGTCGACAAACCCATTTATTTCGCCTCGTAACTTCGAGCAGCGTTTATATGACGAGGTCGATGTTTGAGATGGCACCCACTTCAAGCACTGAACACTCCAGTGGCGTCCTAGAATTAGTAGTACAGTAAAATACGATTAAGGCGAAAACGCTTAAGACGAAATATCGTTTAACACGAAATAATACAACGGTCCCGACAAACTACTATGTATTTTTATGTAGTTTTTCTCCTAAGACGAAAAAAAATCGCTTTACACGAAAAGATTTCTCATCTGGTATACACAAAATACGAAAAGCTCCAGCCAGATTGGATTGTTCTATTGTATCATCGGAAAAATTCGTAGCTGTAGATGATGATAATGTGTGTACAGCCCCAATTATGGCAGACAAAAATACATTTTGGAGCTCGTTCAAATCTCAAAAAATATCGTTGATGTAGATTTCGGCGACGAAAATGAAATAAATAACGCAGCTCCCGTTCCCACGTTGTTCGAAATGAGGAACATCATAAAAAGTATGCGCAGCTATTTAGACGCACGTTCCAATTGTTCAATGAATAATAAAATGGACGATATTTTGAACAATTTGATACTGAAAAAAAAGTGCAAGGAAAATATCACATTATTTTCTAAAAATTCAATAAATGTTTAGTTTTTCCAAATATTTGAAAATTTTTCATTAGATTTTCTTAAGTTCTTGTGAGAATGTTGTTTTTGATGTGTAACATCTTTACTCTCGGTTGCTGGATATTTGTTGGAGTGATTTCGTGAAAAGGGACGGAAATGCGTAACAGGAAGTCGGGGGAAGCCCGTGCTGTTTGATTTGACCAATTCAGCGCCTTGGGTGTGTCTCTTCGCTAGCCTCGTCTCAGGGTCCAACTCTACAAGCAATTAAGACGCCCGCCTACCGCACACACCAGCAAGTCTTATTAGACTTCATCCAGAATAAACTTGTGATTTTTACGCTCAAATGTGTAAGTCTCAGGGCTCGTTGTGTTTGAAATCTCAGGATATATTTATATATGTGTAAACTATATATTTAAAAAAATAATTATATTTCCTGGTAAGCGTCTGACAAAGCTCATCATTCTTAAAAAAATAGGAGTAAGTAATATGGAATTATTTGAATAAATATGTAAGTGCTGATCATTTCATACTTTGAGGTTAATTCCTGTCGCTGTCAATAAAATATTTTTAATTGTGATTAAAAAAGATTTCTCGATTAAAAAAAAACTAATTAAGTAAACGGGAATTTTTGATTTTCTCTAATATTCCTAATTTTTAAGCATGCGCTTCAGGCAATGGCAACTTTCATTCCTTCCCCCTGCGGGAAGGGCACGACAATAACAACAACAAGCATGCGCTTGACGGTGTTTCTTCGCTACCCTCGTCTGAGGGTCCAACTGTAGTAGCAATTAAGACGCCCGCCTACCACACATACCAGCAAGTCTTGTCATTTTGGTGGTCACATACATTTCTCCGAATCAGTTAAAAAAATTAAAGATTTCCTGCATTTTGTACTTTTACCGTATACCAAAGGTGGTACTGCTGTTTTTTTAAAAAAAAAACTATCACTCGCTTCCTATGATTTTGAGTGGTGATTTTAACGTTAACTTCAGTTTGCCAGAAGCTTAGCCGCTCATAGCTTTTCTGAAAGATGAACTCAAGCACGAAATGAACACTAATCGAAATGTTTCGACAACTAACAGTGGTACTGTTATTGACGCCGTTTTTCAACGATCTTTAAATTCTTTGAAATTACAAGTATATGTGTCATACTTTAGTTTTCATAAATCTATTGTCTCCGCTCTTCCCCAAATTGAACAATAATAAATATTTTTGATAAAAAATTGCATTACTCCTTGTGTTAATGGAATAAAATTTTCATTAAAGATATAATTATTCGATAGAAAATTATTTCCAGTCATAACCGATTCATTTCTTTCAGGATTAAAGTCACTATTGCGTATTTACCATGATAAAAAGTCAGATGTTACACATCATATGCGACTACTGTAAGACTCGTTTTTTTATTGATTTTCATTAAATATATGCATGTATTCACATCTATACAAATAAAATAAACTCTAATAAACTTATTTTTCTGTATATATAGTTTTTTTTTCAATATTCTTTAACACGAATTTCTTTTAAAGCGAAAAAGTATTTCAGTCTCTTCAAATTTGTGTTAAGCGATTTTCACTGTTATTATATTGTTACGAATTTTGTATAAAATAGTGTAAATAATTTGTATTTGGATGTGTAATACATTTATATTACAAGTTGACATCCTTTTTGGCAACATTGGCGATTATTTTTGGTGAGTTCGGGACCCTCTGGATTCTTCGAGAAATTAGTGGAGAAATCTACTAATTTCATGATCTATGACGCGAGCGGAATTTTCTCGAAGTTTCCACCAGTTCTATAAATAGAGCGATCTCGCCGAAGGTGGGTGTCCGCCTCGCAGAAACCTGCCGGTCGCTTTTTTCATACTTGCTTTAAATTTTTTCCCCTACTGGACATTGCGTCACCACACATCATTACACACACTCACACCCCCATGTAGGCAGCCTTTTTTGAGCCAATATCCTCATCACTGCTACATCAAAATTGCAAGACACTCTCTTCCACCAGATTCCAAAACCGAGCCGCCAAAGATCATCGCCTCGAAGCCCCGCCTACCGGCCTGCCGCCACTCGTCCAATTGCTAAGCTCCATACTATCCAGCATGAAAATGCAACTTAACCAAGACCTATACAGAACTTTTTCTAGCCAGATACGGGTCTGAGGGTTCCCAGAAACCCATGTACCCGAAATTATATCCGTAGATCCGTAGAAACGAATCAGTCTTGTTTCAACCAGCGAGTAGTAAGCATTGTTTTGATTAGCGATTAGTAGCTCTGTTGTGCTTGTGAATAGTCTTTTACATACGTATTTTAGTCACTGCTAATTGTATCTGAGTGCTGTTGAAGGTGTGAAGACCTTCTGAGATTTATTGTGAGAATATTGCTGTTGCATCCTGCTTTTCAAGGATTGTTTTTGCGACAGTAAATTCACATCGCTCTTAAGAGAACTGTCTTGTACTTCGTGACTGAATTGCATAAAATCTTTGAACCACGATTAACGTAACAATATATACAATTTTTTTTCACTTGTAGATGGTTCTGGCATAACGTGGTGGGAAAAAAAGCCACATTTCCCTTTTTTACACACAAGATTTCCCTATTTAGTTGTGAACAAAAGAAAGAACAACGAATTTTTGAGTTAACTGAGGGCTTAAACTGGGTGCAAATCTTGAAAGTCAGTTTTTATACATCATCCCAAATATAAAATTCGTCATAACATTCCAATGAGACATGAAGATTTCTTTAGATGTGCACAGTAGTGAACACAGACTTCTCTTACGAAGTTTACATTCTAAAAAGCACATACATGTAGACGAGTGAGAAAAAAGCTTTTAAGAATAATCTCCATGATAAAAAAGGAAACTCTGTTGGTCTATGGGAGGGGGGACTCCAAAATCCCGTCTTTGTGTACGCCTTTGGATGGGTACCAAAAATTATAAGAAAAACACAGAACCAAAACAGCAAAACAAATGGATTATATGTTGAAACTATATCTGCTCAAAACAATTTAAATATATTTTAAATCTTACATAAACAGATTACAGATGCTAATTTTTCTAATATCAAACTTCGAAGTATGCAAATTTTGATTTGACGTAAAAAATGACGCTTTAGTGGCAGCGAATGAAATTTGGTTTTTAACTTAATGCAATTTAAAGCAGGAAACAATGACCGACGCTTAGTAAATTTGTTGTTTCGATGAGTCAGATGTTTAAGCAAAATCATTTAATTGAAACAGAAGTTTGGGGAGTAGTTGGTCGCTTAGAGGGGTACAAACAAGACGAAGTAGCAGAAGCCTTTGGAGTTCCACAAAGGTTGATTTCCAGGATCTGGAGACGTTTTTGGAAACTAGAAATGCCGGCCAAGATCAGGGCAAGGTCGTAGACGAGCAGCAACGTTTAACGAAGATCGATATTAAACGCTAACGGCTTGGAGACACCAAAATAAGAAGGCTACCTTCGTTCTGTTATTTTGGCATCACAATTTCAATACAAACTGTCAGAAGCCGGCTTCATTTAGTAGGTCTTAACGCTCGCCGACCAATGAGATGTGTTACATCAACAGCAAGGCACCGTTAAGCAGGCAGGGAGTAGGCAACTGCGTATGTAAATTGCAGGATAATAAATTTCTTTACTAGTCCCTTTTTTCTGTTCATTCTAATAACAGGCGTGTATTTATCTCGAGGGAACGTGGCGCTAGAAACAATCCTGAATGTGTGCAAAGGAGGGTCAGATTTGGCGGTGGGGGAGTGATGGTCTCTATGCTGGGATCTCCATTTATGGGCGCGCTGATCTCCACATTATTCGAAATGGAGCTCTGACTTGTCACCGATATAGGGATGAGATCCTCAGATCTATAATAGTCTTTTACGTTTCAGCAATTGGAGATGACTTCATGTTAATGGACGACAATTGCAGGCCACCTCATTCTAATTTGTTAGAGGATTTCCTTTTCCAGGAAGGAATCATACGAATGGAATGACCAGCGTCTTCTCCGAACATGAACCCAATACCGCATGTTTGGGACATTCTAGGAAGACGAGTTGCTAAATGCCTATTACTTCCATGAACTCTCCGATAACTAGAAAGGCTCTTCTGGAACAGTGGGACAGAATACACCAGCTCCTCATTAATAGCCTCATTGTCTCCATACCTCAAAAGCGTTCAACGTTTCTGGCTGTCCGGGAAAACCAGAAAACGTACTTCCTAATAAAAATGATTTTCTTTCAAGGAGGCACCCTTTTTTTATTCGTTTTCTCCCATAGGAACAGATTGTATTTTTTCTCTTTTGTACCCAAATGCTCAATAAAATGCATTTTTTCCCTATTAAACATGTGTCATTTTTTTCCTGATATACTTTATTTCGTCTGTCGATCATGTATCAAACATCTAAATAATTCTCCAGAAGCAAGATTCACCCGCAACCTCAATACTCTTTAATTGTTTTGAGCAGTGTATCTGTGCCTCAATGTATTATGGAAGAAACAGTTAGTTCATCTTCTAAAATTGTCATTACGGAAGTAAAAAAATCTCTACTTGATTCAAACATTGCAATGGATTTCCTTGTTAGGACAGCAATTTTTATTCACTTTTCCGTAAGCAAATGCTTTATTAGCAACCAGTAGCGATGAATAATTAATAAATATTGCTTCCAGTATTTTTAATTAAGTTTTCACTCTATCTGGAGGAATCTATGTGTTTTTTCATTTTACTTACTGATTAGAATGTGCATGAATTTAATAAAAATGTGTAAATTTACATGCATAAAAACTTATAAAATTGATTTTATCATACTTTTTTATACGATTTTTCGAATTAAATAGCTTTTTTATTTTATCTTGTATGGCGTTAGGTATAACCTCGAAACGCATACAGTGTTTTACTACATAAGTCATATATTTTGCGCGATTTACACAGATTTTCGAGAAACATTTCTATTATGTAAAAAAGAGTTGAGTATACTTAGTTCAGTAAGGTTTCCCTGCCTATCTAACAACTCAAATGAGTCCCCAAGTTGAAACGTTGGGGGTAAATTTAATAAAAAAAGTGAAAAAAGTTTGTTGCACTTTGTTTTATCTTTTTATTATTGTATTTCTTTGAGAGGGGAGTGGAATTTTTGAGCTCATGATTTGAAGTGAAGTAAATCAAGTTTTATTTCATCTCCATTTAAAAAATTTGCATTTTCAAATAAATCAAATTAACAATGACAGATTTTGTATATTTAAGGCAACAAATTGAAAGACTTATATTAGTTTTTCTGTACCTGAAGTCTCTGTTGTAAGTAAATGTTCCTTAAGTAGGATGTAAATTTTTTTTAAAATTGTAAATTATATACATATGCAAATACACGGCATTATTTATTTGTGTTAAACTATAACCGAGTTTTTACATAACCTATTGTAGTACAATTCATATACATACATAAATGAGTTTTAATTCTTTTTCTTTACATACAGATTAAAAAATATTGTGATTTCAATTCAAATGTAATCAAAATAAAAACATTCTTACATTTTCTAAAATAACTAATCCATTCTATGCTAATTTTTTTAAAGTTTGAGAGTAGGTATTTCGGAAATTGAAGTTCTCTCTCTTTTTCCAAGTCCTGAAAAATACAAGAACAACGAAAAATGAGAACTGGCATGCCCTTTGAAAGCCAACTCTGGACGTCACTTTGACTTCAGTGTTTAAAAATGAAATTTTCCGGATTTCTGATTTTTCACACTTCTATGGAACACTTCTTCAAGTTGAAATTTTTCACGCAGAAAACTTCCGGAAAAAAGCTGCGAATAAGGGTTTTAAAACTACTTCAGGCATATCTTTGAATTTTTTTGCCCAAGGTGTCGAAGAGATTTTCCCCTTCAAAAGATCACTTCACATTTGTAAGGAATATTTCGATTTTTCGTATCACTGGGTTGGAAAAAGCCATCGAATATCTGTTATGTGCACAAAATATGTGAGAAATTTAAAACTAATGGGTTTGAAATGTATTCAAATGCGAGACTAAACTAAAAGTAAAAATAAATATTATTAAAAAAAAAACTAAAGAACGCGCTTTTATACTGAATCGAACTAAAAAGTAAAAAAATAATTCTTAATATAAGAATAAAATGATGAACGAGAAAATTAATGTCATTGGGGTAAAAGCGTAGGGTGTTCTATAAATATATCAATTCTTATAGCTTCTATAACTTCTTTCAATTCAGAAATTGCACCCCACGCTTTTACCCCAATGACATTAATTTTCTCGTTCATCATTTTATTCTTATATTAAGAATTATTTTTTTACTTTTTAGTTCGATTCAGTATAAAAACGTGTTCCTTAGTTTTTTTTTAAAAATTATAATTTATTTTTCATTTTTTAGTTCGATCTACAATAAAAGCGTGTTTTTTAGTTTTTTAAACTGTCATTTATTCATTGTTGAATTTATCTATGAGTTTGATATTTGGAGCCAGAATTACGTGGCTGCTGGAATAAGTCTTGCTCTTCAATGGATTTTAATTAAAGGGTCTGAAGTGTATTTTATTCTCTGTTTACGGGACCTCGGATGAGTCCCGTATCGTTATATTATATTCTGTCTCAAAAGAACAGGTCGAACAAATAAAATGTGTAGTAAGAAGAAAAAAGGTTCCAATTAAAAAAATTTAATGTACCATGTTTTTATAACGGACTAAAAAGTAAAAAAAGACTCCTTTTCGTTTTTTTTCCCCCTTCTTTTTTCACATTTTCATGCATTATCATCCACTTCTGAGATATGGTCCAAAATTTTACCCGGACAGACATTAAAGAAAGAGAGTTAATAAAAACATGGTAATATTAAGTGTCAATCGTATTCTCACCTTTTAAACATATTCCTATAATATTAATTCGTATCATCACTTCTAAACGTATAGCTTTAAAAAAATAAAAAACATTTAGTAGTCAGAAAATAAATTATTTTTTTTCACCTGCACGAGCCTTTTTTTTTTTCATTTTCAGAAAAATGTTTATATTATAGAAAGGAATTGAAAACACACACCCAACCTCCACATTCTCACATACTGAACACTTTTTTTGTTTGTTTTATTTTTATAAATCACAAGTGTATTAATTAAAAACACTCGCTGTAGGATTACACCTTTTTCTTTTAGTCGCTAAATCTGGAATTAGTCGCCAAATCTGAGAATGGTATGTAGAATCAGTCGCCAAATCTAAAAATGTTATATCGAATTAGTCGCCAAATCTGAAAATTGTATGTGCAATAAGTTGCCAAATCTGGAAGTGGTATTTGGAATTGTCGCCAAATCTGATTATCGTGATTCCTGACGATCCTGGTGAGGACAATGGAACAAAATTATGAAATTATTGTATTGTCATTGGTCCTTGACAAGTGTGCAAAATTTCGAATTAATCTGACCTTTTTAAGTGGGTGAAAATCGAGTTCCAAGATTCCATTACATGCAAGTGAAACTTATAAAAGCGTGTTAATTATTAAAAAGGAGAACCTAACTACTAAACCTGTTTACTGAATATGCTGCACCTAAAATCCAACAGAAAAGAATATATATTCATTGGGAAATTTAAAACAAGAATACTATGCATACTTCATTATATTACTTATCTTTTTCAATTCCTACTATTAGTTCACTGTCTCCCTATATCTATCTATATATATATACAATCAACTCTCGATAATTTGAAGTTGGAGGGACCAATGAAAAACTTCGATTTCTCAAGAGTTCAAATTATCAAAAGGGTCGGAAAAACTCCAAAAATACACGAGAGAAATTTTTTCTAAACATATTTCAATTTGAAACTATGTAATAAAACAACAATTGTGCATGTATAAAAAATTATTTTAAAGTATTTTAAGTAGTACATATCATACAG
Organism: Trichonephila clavata; assembly: GCA_019973975.1. Taxonomy (NCBI): domain Eukaryota; kingdom Metazoa; phylum Arthropoda; class Arachnida; order Araneae; family Nephilidae; genus Trichonephila; species Trichonephila clavata. Next base: position 105,425 of record BMAO01021301.1, read on the forward strand.
CATAAATATTATACAGAAGTTAAAAGCCATGTATTACAAGATACATTCCATATATGCATATACAATCCTACGCATCTCTTCTAAACAATAGCGGACCATCCTTTCTGAGCACATGCGTAGCAAGGCCACATATTAAACGAAAGATATAAACGGCTGACAACAGGTGCGGCTAGTCTACTGTCCACTTGAAGAAGGAAAGCAATAAAAGGTATTTTCGCAAGATGAACTGGAAAACACAAAGCACGGGTCATCAAAGGGGCTACGTTTCATTGGAGACACGCAGAGAGACAATAGAACGCAAAATTAGTAGGCTCCAAACTGTTTGCTACAGAACTGCACATGATAGTGAATGTTCAAATTGTGAAGAGTTTTATAAGATAACTTCTAGCTATCGTGTGTTGTAGTCCAACCAGCCACATATTTTACTTTGAAATATCGAGTGTACCAAAAAGTGTTGTTTTAGTTCGAAATATCAAGAGTTTTTCTAGGCACTGAGCATTTACTTCGAATTATCGAGAGGTTCGTATTATCGAAGGTTTGAATTGTCGAGAGTCGACTGTATATATTTATATATATATATCTTGTTCACAAATTTTCAATCACCAATAAAATATTTTTTGTTCTTCCAATCAATTTCAAATAATTTTTTTAAACTTGTAGTGGATGTGTGTGTGTGTGTGACTCGATGTTAATACAGTTTTTTAAAATATTAATTCATTAACTGCCGGTTAATTAAATTAAATTAATTACCGGTTTTGAATACCAAATCAGATTTGTCTCCATTATTGTAACATTGTAACCGTTAAAACAATGTCAAAAGTTGGCGTCGAAACTGGTTTTTCAGCCACCCCCCCCCACATATGTGTGTGTGTGTGTGTGTGCGTGTGTCATGTTCAAATTTTCAATCGTTAATAAAATACTTTCTATTCATCCATTCAAAGTAGAAATTGACTTAATTTTTTTCATACTGCTTGTTAATTTCTAGTCAGATATATATAATACTAACCTGTACCTGTTTGTTTCGCTGGTTATTTCTTGATGTTTATGACTACATATTTTTTTAAATTATTGATATCTATGTTCAAATATTGAACTACCGATTGTATTGGAAAACATTTATATAACCTTCAACTCTTATTTGAAAAGGAAACAGGACTCGAATTTCTTAGGAAAAGGTATATTTATCTTTTACGCCCCCCCCCCCCCAACCATCGCCATCTGAATTTATTTCCACTAAACCAATTCTTAGCGAATCTCTACTGAACAATAAAAAACACTTGCCAAATTTTTAGTCTGGAAATCTAATAATTCAAAATCGCGAATTTTTATCTCAAATGCCACCTATAGCCCTCGAATCCTCCCCTTTAGGAGTCAATTCTTGCAAATTTTATTCTTAGCAGATCTCTACATAGCAAAAGAAAAAAAAACATGCTTGCGAAATTTTGTCTGTAGGTCTAAGAATTCAAGAAAATAATTTTTTTTCTATAACGACCACTGCAACCTCTCTGAGAGTTGATTTTCTCCAATCCTATTTTTAGTAGATCTCTACTCAAAAGGATCAAGTATGTCAAATTTTAAGTTTGTAGATTTAATAGAGAGAGAGAGAGAGAGAGTTCCGCGCGGAGATCTCGAGCTGAGTTAGTAGCTTTTCTTATATATATATACAGTGGTGGCCAAAATTGTGGACACTTTTAAAATTGTTATGTTTTTTAAGTTTGTATGCTTATAGAAAATGTTCCGCTGTTTAAAATGCAGTCTTTTATATCATTTTAAAGAAAATTTTATTCTAAATTTAACACAAAAATTAAAGTTCAAATATTTACAATGCAAAAATGTTATGCTGCAATAACTTTCGATATACATTAGATACTGATGTTAGCAGTGAGTTTACAGTACTCAGTGGAGAGCCTTTATTTTTTATTATAGCTTCACATCCATGTTTCATTGAGCAGAAAATAGTTTTAAGCTCTTCCTTCATTATTACATGATTCCCCGAAATAATTATATCCTCAATGAGCTCCTTTTTATTTCATGGGTACCTCATTCGGACAAGAGTATTCAAACGGTACCACAAGTTTTCGATAGAATCTATTTCCTGGCCAGGACAACACCTCAATATTCTTAGAACGCTAACAGTCGTTATATTACTTTACTGTGTTTCAAGGAGCAGAATCCTGCTGAAAAATAAATAAAGCCTTGTTGGTAAATAGATCCCTCATGGAAGGTTGAAGTTTAAGTTCTAGAATGATGTCAATGTTTTTTCTGACACTCAATGTCTCATCGATGATATGAAGGCGACCGATACTATCTGCTGATATGCATGACCAAATCATACAACTATGTGGGTACTTCAGAGGTACCTGGATGAGGTCAGGATGTAGAATTTCTCCTATTCTACGTCTTACATATTTTTGGCCATCATTACCGAATAACGATATCTTAGTTTCAACCATCCATATAACTTGTAAGCCCAAATCATTTGTCCAATTAAAGTGTCTCTATGACCACTATAGTCTTTTTTAGCACTGCAGTAAATTGAGATAAGGCCCTTTTCGTGAAATTCTACCTCTTAGTCTACTATCTGCTAATCTTCACCTGATTGCTTTTGAATTGAAAGAAACACCAGCATTATTCGAATAGCTTCTATTGACCGTTGCTAACATTCTTTTATCTCGGAGACATGGTATTTTTGTACTTCTGTCGTCAATAGTTGGAATGCACCCTTTTCCTGCTTTGTATTTTATGAAGTTTTTCTTCTGATATTTTAAGCAAAACTTTCAGTCTCCAGATGTAGTCTCTGAACCACCCACTTGTCTTACAATTTTTACTAAGAAAGACCGTATATACTTGTGAGTGATTGAGCGCGATTGTGAACGACTTCCATTTGAAGTCTCTCCCTTGCCGTTCTGCCTACTTAAGAGTGTGGGGAAAACAAATCATGACCAGAAAATTCCATAATAATTATTATTTTATTACTATTCAAGCACACTAATCAATCACAAGTTAAACTATAAGAGGAAGCCCTAGGATTGATATAACGAAATCAATGAACTCCAAGTGAACAAGAGCATGTAATCAGTTTAATTTAACCGAATCTATATTAGATTATAAATTATCATTCCACTAATTTAGTATAGTGGCAAACTCCCTTCTAAACTCAAGTTGTGAAAATGAATTAAATCTCATCTATGTATCGCCGCAACAGTTTCTCCGCTCCTTCTATCTTGCAATTACGAAACCTTGACTTTATATAGTCAAACTAATCTCCATATCAGGGTTTCTTCTTGAAAGGGATGATTGTGAATTAACGCGAATGCTAGCCCACAAGTTTTCCCAAGAGGGTTAATGAGAATGTCGTGTACAGATCCGTCACATACTTTTCGAGAAAATTGTATAAAAATAAGTCCTATTCAAAGTAAACGTGTTGAAAATAATCCAACTATCTCCAATTGCATTATAAATAGTCATTTAAAGCCAAAGGGTATATAAAATAAGAAACAAATTTTTTCCCGGTGCAAGAAAGGGATTTTTAGTGTGTTATTTTTGAACATACCGGGCCAAAAATATCACAGAGCGAGAAATAGAAGGTGAAATTTCACCCCTTCATATTGATGGGAGTGTGATGGAAGGGGCTAACTTGCGGTTTATTTGAGCTATTCCTATACTGAGCTATTTTTGTTATACATTCATCCCCCTTTACTACGCTTATAAACCCTAACTATTTATAACACTATGCATCCGTAATATATTCAACGGATAAACATATTGTTACGAATTTTGTATAGAATAATGCAAATAATTTGTATTTGGATGTGCAATGCATTTATATTACTTTATGCTAAAATTGTAATATTCACAAGCAACGCCGTCCCTTACGTTATAATGGCGATTCTCAATGGAACTTGGCGAAATATTGGCGATAGAGCCAAGTTGGCATCACTTTTGGCGACCAACTTGGCAACCACGTTGGCGAGTTCGGAACCCTCTGGATTCTTCTAGAAATTAGTAGAGAAATCCACTAATTTTACGATCTGTGGCGCGAGCGCATCTTTCCGGAACTTTCGGCCTCTGCTATAAATAGAGTGATACTCGCCGCAAGAGTCAGTCTGGTTTCCACCAGCGAGTAGCGAGTCTGATTTTAACCAGCGAGTAGTGAGCACTGTTTTTATTAGCGATTATAAGACTTGCCTTGAATTTGATCAGCTCGGCTGTGCTTGTGAATAGTCATTTACATACGTGAATTTTAGACACTGCTTATTGTGTCTGAGTGCTGTTGAAGGTGTGAAATCCTTCTCTTATTTATTCTGCGAATTTTGATGTTGAATCCTGTATTTTCAAGGATTGATTTACGGCAATGAATACTCATCGCTCTTTAGGAATTGCCTTGTTATTTACGACTGATTTTGCATAAAATCCTCGAACCCCGATCTACGTAACAATATGTTTTTTAATAATACAGACACATATAGAGACAGATAAAAACGACTGATTGGATTTTATGTTGCACTTCAACGAATTTTATATTAATGTACTTCTCTCTCTCTCTCTCTCAGCAGGAGCATCATTAGATGCTCGGAGAATATCTTCTCTCGATTTTCTTACAGATGTTATTAAGCATTTGCTGAGTCACATTAGCTGTTTCCATGGTGATTTGATTTTTTAATTCTTCATCTCTACAAAACTCTGCAGCATGAATTCGGTTTCTCAAGTATCATTCGGAAAAAAAAAGTTAAGTGGTGTGTCATCTGGAAAAAAGTGGTCATGAAATTTGTCCATTCCAGCAAGTCTAATGATCTGAAAATGCTTCATCAAGGAATTGACGCATACATGTAGCCCAGTGACAAAGAAGAGGAGCATCTTGATGGAAAAAAAGCGTTTGGCTGTATTACTTCTAACTATGGTACAGCAAAAGTCTAAGAACATCGAAGTAAATGTTCGATTTAATTGATAATTCTGAGAAAAGGGAATGGCCATGGTAGCCTAGTGGTCATGATCATGGACTTATGGTCTATGTGGGATGATTTCGAGCCCTAGTACCACTGAAAACCCACCGTGTAGAGGGGGTGATGCACATTAAATATGTCGGGGCTCAAATGTCCTCCCGTTAGAGTGGTGTGGAAGCTAACAGAAGAGGGTGCCAGCTCAGATGTCGTTCTCGTCACTTAACACATCTTAAAATTGCGAGGTCCGTCACCAATTGGCTTCGTGTTACTTTAGAATGAGACATAGCTAAAACATTCACTCACTCATTGAGAAAAAGGAAGGACCCTTATAATGTCATGAATTAACACCCAACCCTTAATTTTACTTCTTCCTCGCTCAATTTCCCTCAACAATGGGTTTTTTTTACCCTCCCCCTAAAAAAATCTACAGTTATGTCAGTTAACCTCTCCTGAAAGATGAAAGGATTCCTTTGAATTCGATTTTCAGAAGAAATTGAAACCGCAATCTTATGGTTAACAACGCACGTTGTATTTCCACTGTATGTCGCTACTTGCCTACAAACAAAGAAGTTTCTTGAAAAAAAAATAGAGTAAATGAATTAAAGAATATAACAATACAAATATGATTACAAATACAACAATACAAATTACGCTTTAATTTAATTCTGTTATCTGGTGAATAAATTATGAACTCCCTGCATAGTTGAATAGATGCCCGTTGTATAATTATAGCTGAGTCAAAGACTAATGGCACTATGGAACTCTACGATAGCTTACATGCGATATGAGTCTAAAATGAAGTATAGAATGCCCACAAAAAATTTTGCCTCTTTTGGTTATGACGTATGTATAAGCGCCCTTCCACTAACCCTCTGGGGAATTCTTTGGGACCAAGATTTTCAACCAATCTTCTCCGAAAGGCAGAAAACGTGATATGCAAATTAAGTTTAATATATATGTTCTTTATTCGCGAGTTTGAGAGCTAGTGAATTGTTCATATATTAGAAGTGAATTAAATTGGCAGTGAAACGTATACGTAAGCAAAGTAAAAAGCCAAAAGTTTGGTTATTAAGAAAGTGATTAGATTAGCTAGCGGGAAGTGTTTAAGTCAATTTAAAGTAAATAGAAGACTGAAAGAGCTTAGGTACTGTGATCTGAAATTAAGTCGATGCTTAGAAGGTTAAACTAATAGTGCGGTCATTAAAAACGTAAGCTCTATATAAAGTTATATTAAAGGTAGAGTTGCATGAATGAATATATTCTCCCCAACGCAATCTCGTCTCTCTCCCTCTTGCTCTATTACTGATTCGAATTATCTTGTTTAAAGTGTTGTTTGTGTCTGAGTTGATTATAGTGATAAATAAAATAATTGGAATTCATCATGTCGTATGATCATTTAGTTCCTTCCACATCTTTAGCCGGGTCACAGGGTAGAAGGGATGTAAATTTATTATATGGTTAAGTATTGATTTTAATCTGGCAAATCCGTTTTTCTTGTAACTATTTTTAGGCTCTTTTTTTTAAAAAAAACTTATAAAATAATTTCATTATCTTGTATAAAAGTCAACAAAATTGCCACACTTGAAAACCAGTAGCTAATTTCATTTAACCACTAAGTCATAACTCACATTGCCACATAACCAGTAGCTAATATTTCATTTTAACCACTACGTAGTCGATACACAAATAGAGATTTGACAATATTATATTCCCATTCAATCTTTCTCACCTATCACGTAAATGTTGTTTATATCATGGATTTTAAATATTATACAATTTCTTTTTTCTCCAAATATGTTCAGTTTATATATATATATAAAATTCTCCTGTCACAGTGTTTGTAATCAAACTCCTCCGAAACGGCTAGACCGATTCTAATGAAATTTTGTGCGTATATTCAATAGGTCTGAGAATAGGATGTAAACTATTTTCCATTCCGATATTGCAATTAGTTAAAAAGATATTAATTAAAAACCTTAAAACGCCTAATTGTTTTACTCCTGCGGGTTGCTTACTTTCCAGAACTTCCATTCCGTTTCGGCCGAGCGGTGATCCGACGTTTTCCACCATCTTAAAATTGCCATCCAATTTTTACCGTTGAAATCAGACAAAAAATAATTACAGAATCGGAAAGATAATTTATTTCACCACAATACGGAATAATTGTTTTTGCAAAATAATAATATTTTCTATTTTTCAAGAATTTTTTAAAAAAGGGTTAAAACTGATGCGTTTTTATGCAAATTATTTCTAAATTGTTGCGTATGAATTTTTTTCCTGTTATTAAAACGATATTCTACACTCAATAACTTCAAAAATTCTTCTTTCAGATCCAGTCATTTAAAAAATAAAATTCCCAAAACTTTTATTTAAAAGATTTTTCAAAAAATACTGAAAATTTTAACTTAACATTGAATAACTTTGTCATTTATAAAAATAATCGCACAAAACTTTATTTGCGTGTGTAAAAGAATATTATCCGTAATCTGTACGAAAATTGAAAAAATTGTGCAAAAATTACGGATTTAAAAATTTTTTTTGTGATTTTCGTAAAAAACCGTTTTTGCGAGAAGTAATTTAAACAGTATTTTTTGTACATTTTTTTTATTTAAAAGTACTTTATTTTTGCAATTAATTTGTGAAGTTTGAAAGCATTAACTTAAAAATTATGCCTAAAAATAAAAAAAAATTAATAAAAAATACGCAATTTTACAGTTAGCTAAACCTTGGAGTCGAAAAAGAGTTTTGCGCCAAAGACTTCTGACCTGTTTAACCGTCGACCGCATCTAACTCAAGGGTTACACTAAAAAGTTCTACCTTAAACAGGGGGAAGTCAGTAAATTTGGCGAGTAAAAAAAAATGCTAGTGAAAAAGTTATTTTTGCTTCAATTTTCGTCATTTTTTTCTTTAGATAATTTTCAAAATTAAATCATTATAGATGTTAGATTAAGATGACAAAATGTATTCAATACATTTCTGAGACTCATTTAAAATATTTATCAGTATCAAAATTTTTGTTCTCTTTAATAAAACTTATAGTTTACCTTAAAATAATGCCTAATGTATAAATCTTTTTTTGACATGTAATTTCATAATAAAAACGGAAAATTTGCCCATTTCGAATTTATTTTTTTTTTGAATTATTCAGTTAAATAAGCATAACTTCCTTAGAAAAAAATAAAAGCTATGTTCAAATAAAAAATTCTTCATTATTAATTGCGTGTTATTAGTATATCAAAAATCACTAAATTGGTATGTCACAATTAATTGATAAATGAATATTTTTTTAATCAATATTAGTATAAAATAATTAATTAATTTTTTTTTTTTTGTATTTTATGATTTCTTCTAAAATGAATAAATATAAATGAATTTAAATGAAAATGATTTTTAAAAAATTCATTGATCATTTAGAATTAGTGATTAAAAAAATAAAATGCCAAAAACTATATTTTTTTTTAAAGAATTAAAGAAAAATCTTCTTTTTTACAAAACAATGATATTTTGCATATTTTATGATTTTTTTCTAAAATGAATCAAAATCGTTGCGTTTAAATAAAAATGATTTTGGAAACTTTTAGAATCCGTGATTTAAAAAATAAAAAGCCAAAAATTTTTATGAACAAATTTTAACAAAACACTAAAAATACTTAAAATAATCATTTAATAATTTCTTCTTTTATAAAGATAATTGCATGAAACTTTTTTCCCGTGTGTTGAACATTTCAAAATATCCTCACAATTTTACTTCATGATTTAAAATAGTAGTAAAATTTTGTAATTTGAAAAATTTCTACTTTTCTGTCTTTTTTTAACATACAACTATTTTTAAAAAGGCTACATTTTCGTTTCCGGGGACTAAATAATTGCAACGAAAGAATTGATAAGTGAGTGAGTGATTTATAAATTCGCACTTTTCGCCTATTCGAGGGTTTTTAGCGACGGACCTCGAAATTTTCAACCATCGTCAAGTGACGAGGACGACACCTAAGGTTTTACCCACCTCTCCTAAGTACCACAACACACCAACGCAAAATAAAATTTCGAAAAAGGGAGTTTTACTGTCATAGTTAAAGAAATCACTCACATCGCGCATACACAAACATAAGTGCTGTCGTCCTGAGGGAAATAAGAAATTCTAATGGGGATTAAGTTAATCATTGGTAAAAGCCCGTGCAACGCCGGGCTAAGCGTAGAGGAAAGAAACAATGAAGTAAAAGTAATTTTGAGAAATAATATTGGAAGTTTTGATTTTGTGAAGAGAAGGGAAAATGTTAAACGAGAAAGCCATGACACGCACTCACGGGCCATACACTCACATGGTACGCGTCACATCCACACAAAAGTGCTGGCGTCAGAAAGAAAGGAGGAAATTAACATGGGGAATAAGAATATACACAGAATAGTTATAAAATTAAGATAACTATAGTCATGATAGTATAAAGTCTTAGCTACAGTAGTACTATAGCCAACTCCTGGCCTTAGGAACCAGGATTGCAGGTTTAAACAAAGTTTTGCGGCCAGCCAATCTTCACCTGTATTTGCCAATATTCTGGGCCATGGGGAAAGTAAGATTTCTAGAGAAGTTTAACAATTATTACAAATAAAACCATAATCTATTAATATAAAACGATAATATTATAGCCTGTAATAATTACTAGAATATGTTAAAATCAAAGCTAAAACAATAGATAAAAAGACTTACCACGTGAGTACAGCGAAACCATTTTTCTTGGCGACAGAAAGGTGAATATCAGTAACGCATAAAATTAGTAAATTTTGATAAAACAACATTACGTCTATATATGTATATACAGGGTGTCCAGCCTTAATGTGACCCAATAGCTAATTCCCGAACCGTTTGGTTTAGATATGCACTTCCAATTAGAAAAATGTTTTAAAACAGGTAAAGAATGTTTTTACGTGCTTTTCGAACCAAAAAGCCCATTTAGAAAAAAATTACAAAAATTAATTTTTTATACGGTCCTCAGGTCCTATCACTTATGTTTAGGAAAAGATGCAGTATACAAAAATAAAGTAAACACAAAAAGTTTCATTTTGTTACGATAAAAACTGGTTGAGTTATGGAACTTTGAAAATCATACTTTATATGCATTTTCTCGGCTATTTTCAAGAAGCAAGTAAGGAGCCGTCTCCAAAGTGAAACTAGTTGGAACTCTGCCAGGAAACTTTCGCTCTTGCACGTCACTTTTATGTAAATCATTTTTAAATTTAAAAGCATTCGTTAATAATACGATAATTGAGACTTAAGAAATAAAATTTATTCTGTGCACTTGTACAGCATAGAAAAATAAAATATTTCGGACAAAGAAAACATTTCAAAAGCAACTCCAAAAAAATGAACTTATATGCTGCGCCTTCAGTCTGATTTGCTGATCATGACGAACGTTAAAAATCTGTTGTGTAGTCGCTTACAATTGCATAGAGTCGTATTCTAATATTACGAATTCTAGTACGGGAGAACGAGATGTATACAAATGAAGAATACTGCGAAATGGTACTGTTTTATGGCAGTGTAATCGAAATAAGAGAGAGGCGGCAAAACTTTATGCCATTAAATTTCCTACTCGAAGACATCCATCTTATTGTACAATTGCCGGTAATGTTCAACGTTTGTATAAAACTGGGAGTTGTCAAAGACGCATTCCCTTGTCTCGTGCCACACCTCGTGCCTTCACCATTATTTAAGTTAATTTGGCCATTCTGATATAATAAGGCTCCTGATTCATGATTGACGCATCATTCCACATTAGGCTATAATTTGAATGACAAATCCTGTATTATTTTGCTGCTATTTGTTAAAACAAGCTGTTTTAATCTTTTCGGTACAAGTTGTATTTCTTTATTTTAATTTTTATTGTTTGCCATACAGCAATACAAATTGTCAATCTATGATGTTTACTACGATGTTTCAATATTACTATGATGTTTTTCTTTTGCTCTTTCTATAGATAGTGAATTACTTTTCTGTAAACTCAATTTATATACGACCCCCTTATCTGAGCAATTCAGATGCTTCAATTTTATGTAGGCATTACTCGGTCAGTTTTTATTGTAATAAAATGAAATTTTTTGTGTTTACTTTGTTTTTGTGTACTGCATCTTTTCCTAAATATAAGTGATAGAACCTGGGGACCGTATAAAAATTTATTTTTTGTAAATTTTTTCTGAATGGGTTTTTTGGTTTGAAAAGCACGTAAAAAATCTTTACCTTTTTAAAAACATTTTTCAAATTGGAAGTGTATATCTAAACCGAACGGTTAAGGAATTAGCTATTGGGTCACATTAAGGCTGGACACCCTGTATATACATACATTTAAAAACTCTAAATTTTGTTTTAAAATTTATAGAAAATAAAAGTACAACCCAGACATATACAATTAATTTTAAATAAAATATATTATTGTTAATTTACTTAGCATGTGTGTGAGGCACCATCTATCGATTAACTGTACAGCTAATTATATATTTCTTATACTAAGCTGTTAGGAATATAACATTTTATAAAGTTAGCGGGGTATCCATGTACACATTGATTGCCATTTTCAAATCTGCAACCTCTCAATTACAAAATAACAATTCTGCCATTAGTAAGACAAGATTTTTCATATTGACAAGAACACAATAACTGTACTGATGTTCAAATTAAGAGAATTTTCATTCTTGGCTCATTATCTCCAGAATAACATGATATTTTAAATATAAAAGTGTAAGTTGGTGTATACAAAATAGAGCCTATTTTGTGCAGTACTAAAACAGCTGAATAACATATCCTGCACCCCCATTTCAGATTCAGCAGGATCCCCCTTTTCGCCCTCTAACAGCCGCTCTATATCAATATCTTAGTACGATATTGGAGAATATATAGATGGTACTTAGTCACCTCCATATGTAGGTGCATTGAAAACCGGTGGTTTAGATTTAATATGGACCCATCAGTGAATAGAACAACTCCTCTACTAATCCTTTCTCCATAGATGAAATATATACCGTGCTAAATAGGTTGTTATACGTGCAAGACTGAATGGGACCCAAATAGCAGATCTGCTTGTAAATAAACCACTCTCAAGTAGTTATTGTCGTCTCCCTTATTTGACAATGTTCAAAAGCAAGTGTACATTGGAAACAGACCGTGTGTTTAACAAGACTTTTATTAAAGAAAGTTTAATCAGAAAATTTATCTACTAGATTCAGTTTTTCTCATTTCTGTTTTTATATTATTATTCAATCAAATGAATGCGGGGGAAAAATTTTAAAATTGAAATTTCCTTTAGTGTGTTTTAAATAACTTTTAAAATATTGATTTACAAAATAATTTATTAGGGGTGATACTGCAGAGTTTAAAAGTAAAATAAGTTTTTTTTTATTTGGGTAAAAATATTTTAAATATTTTTTTATTCCTTTTGATGAATGGTTTTTAAAATGTTTAATGTAGTAATTTAATCTTAATTTTAAGGATGGGTTTATAAAATTTGAGTTTACTTTTATTTTAAATAATAAATTTAATCACATAATATGTTTTGATTTTGGGGAATAAGTGTGTTAGTTTTGAATTGCGTAATTTATTGTTTAAGTTATTGTATTAGCAAGAAAAAAAAAGCTCTTATTCTATCTTTTTGTCACTGCATAAGCCTTTTCGCCCAAACATTGTTCCGGAAAGTTGGGACCCTGTTCTTTTTTCCTGCCGAAAGAGCATTGTGACCGGAAGGCTGGTTTGGAACCAATTATGGAATTCTGGAACTAACTGTTCTAAATAAGAAATGGAGGCCTTAGCGACTGATTCTCCAAATTTTGTGATAAACATAGATGCATAAAGACAAATTCAAAAGGGTCTAGATTGACTATTTGAGTAGATGACGTTAGAAGTCTATAGAATATGTTTCACAGCCTATATAAAGATAGTGCAGCGAAGCAATATTTAGAGCAGGGGTGGCCAACCTGCGGCCCGCGAGATTCTCTACAATTTTACAAAATGCTATTATATTTTGTGCATTTTTCAATTCCTACTATTAGTTCACACTCTCTCTATATGTATCTTGTTCAAATTTTCAATCGTTAATAAAATGCATTTTAAAGCACTCAATTGAGCTGAAATTTTATATACACGATTATTTTGGATGACAATACAGTAATGGGATTATAATTAATAAAAAATAATTGATTATATAAAACTAATTATTCAAAGAATAACAAAAACAGCCACGTTGGCATCATCTTTAGCGCCTTAGCGACCATTTTGGCGACTTGTGTCAAAACTTGAAAAGGTTTTTTCCCTCATATTTAACATTTCTCACGTTTACCCCCTACTGTTTTGGGTAAAAATACGATAATTTAATTATAATTAATTATTTAAATCATTACAGATACAGTCACGATGGCTTCATTTTTAGTGACTTGGGTCAAACTTTAAAAAGATTTTTTCCTCTCTCGTTTTAAAGATTCAGTTGAACTAAAATTTTATACACACGATTGTTTTGGATAACAATACGATACTTAAATGATAATTAATAAAAATTAATTGACATTTAATGTTGTGATTCTGTCATATGTATATACATATTTATATTAATTGTAACTATTTGATAAAAAGTATCTAGAATAATTTTTTTTTTATCTAAGTAGGAATTGACTTAATTTTTTTTATATTACTTGTTTTTGTTTTTAGAGCAGTGTTTTGTAACTACTAAATCCCATAATTGTGTGTGTCTCAATTTAATTACATTGCTTCCGGTTTTTATAGATGATTAGAAATGAACTGTATTGTATTATAGTGATCCCCGCAGCATCAAGCTTGATTCCTGAAATTTTTTTTCAACTTACACCTGTAAATCGTTCCTCTCGAAAACGAAATTTATAAACATAATTTGCGTTCAAACTTATGTGACAAAAACCTGCAACATCAATACACTCATTGATATCGACTTGTAAGAACTAAGTGAAAGAATTAAGAAACAGATATTTCTTATTTAAATAAATTAAACATTAGTTTATGTTTCCATTATAATTATTAAATTATCTATAATTGTATACATGAAAAATAATGAAAACAACAATAATAATTTATTCTGTTTTAAATTTTACCCTTCAATAAATATTTGTACTGGATCCAAATCTAATACAGAGATGTATACTTTCATATGCGGCCCGCGGGATTATAATGTTTTTACGAAGTACCCGAAAGGTTATTTGGGTAGGCTACTCCTCATTTAGAGTTAGGCAGTGGCTGTGCATTTCATTTTTGCCTCATGCGGTTTTTTGTGAAGGAATTGCACTGCTGTGTTTTGAATGTCTGGGAACATTGAATTGTTGATATCAAAGATGTCCAATTCCATACAGATTTGATTAAAAACAGAGGTAACAGCTTTGGATAAACTCAGAACAGATTATACCATCGACCGATTTCTCCAAATAAAAAGACGTCTCCACTTTATGTAATCGTTATGATAACTGTAATACACTGAAATTACACGACAGGTGGTGGTCGAGGTAGCCGAGTGGTCAAGGTATCGGATCATGGCAGGCATGTCATGTGTTCGAGCCCAATATCTCTGAAGACCCGCCGTGTAGTGGAGTGATGCACTTGACCATGGTTCAAAATTATGAGGTCCGTTGCCAAAAGCCCTTATGGGACATGAATATTCACTCATTTACTACGTGATAGGTGGGATTTAGTGATAACCACATCTGTCGAAGTACAATTTTGCATATAAATTATTTTTAGTTGGAGCCAAAGACGAAAGAGAGTAACAATTATAAAAATGTTTAATAAAATTTTAGATAACACGAAAGGCCGATCGCAAACCGAAGTTATCACTCACTCACTACGTGATAGGTGGGATTGAGTGATAACCACATATGTTGATAATTTCGCATATAAATTATTTTTAGTTGGAGCCGAAGAAGAAAGAAAGTAATATTTAAAAAAAAGTTTAATAAAACTTTAGGTAACACAAAAGCCCAATCGCAAACAAAAGTTATCACTCACTCACTACGTGATAGGTGGGATTGAATGATAACCACATATGTCGAGGTATAATTTGGCATATAAATACATATAAATTATTTTTAGTTGGGGCCGAAGATGAAAGAAAGTAATATTAAAAAAAAGTTTAATAAAACTTTAGATAACACAAAAGCCCAATCGCAAACAAAAGTTATCACTCACTCACTACGTGATAGGTGGGATTGAATGATAACCACATATGTCGAGGTATAATTTGGCATATAAATACATATAAATTATTTTTAGTTGGGGCCGAAGATGAAAGAAAGTAATATTTAAAAAAAAGTTTAATAAAACTTTAGGTAACACAAAAGCCCAATCGCAAACAAAAGTTATCACTCACTCACTACGTGATAGGTGGGATTGAATGATAACCACATATGTCGAGGTATAATTTGGCATATAAATACATATAAATTATTTTTAGTTGGGGCCGAAGATGAAAGAAAGTAATATTTAAAAAAAAGTTTAATAAAACTTTAGTAACACAAAGCCAATCGCAAACAAAAGTTATCACTCACTCACTACGTGATAGGTGGGATTGAATGATAACCACATATGTAGGTATAATTTGGCATATAAATAATATAAATTATTTTTAGTTGGGCCGAAGATGAAAGAAAGTAATATTTAAAAAAAAGTTTAATAAAACTTTAGATAACACAAAAGCCAATCCAAACAAAAGTTATCACTCACTCACTACGTGATAGGTGGATTGAATGATAACCACATATGTCGAGGTATAATTTGGCATATAAATACATATAAATTATTTTTAGTTGGGGCCGAAGATGAAAGAAAGTAATATTTAAAAAAAAGTTTAATAAAACTTTAGTAACACAAAAGCCCAATCCAAACAAAAGTTATCACTCACTCACTACGTGATAGGTGGGATTGAATGATAACACATATGTCGAGGTATAATTTGGCATATAAATACATATAAATTATTTTAGTTGGGGCCGAAGATGAAAGAAAGTAATATTTAAAAAAAAGTTTAATAAAATTTAAAAAAAAAAAAAAAAAAAAAAAAAAAAAAAAAAAAAAAAAAAAAAAAAAAAAAAAAAAAAAAAAAAAAAAAAAAAAAAAAAAAAAAAATCGCAAACAAAAGTTATCACTCACTCACTACGTGATAGTGGATTGAATGATAACACATATGTCGAGGTATAATTTGGCATATAAATACATATAAATTATTTTTAGTTGGGCCGAAGATGAAAGAAAGTAATATTTAAAAAAAGTTTAATAAACTTTTAGTAACACAAAGCCAATCGCAAACAAAAGTTATCACTCACTCACTACGTGATAGGTGGGATTGAATGATAACCACATATGTCGAGGTATAATTTGCATATAATACATATAAATTATTTTTAGTTGGAGCCGAAGATGAAAGAAAGTAATATTTAAAAAAAAGTTTAATAAAACTTTAGATAACACAAAAGCCCAATCGCAAACAAAAGTTATCACTCACTCACTACGTGATAGGTGGGATTGAATGATAACCACATATGTCAGGTATAATTTGCATATAAATACATATAAATTATTTTTAGTTGGGCCGAAGATGAAAGAAAGTAATATTTAAAAAAAAGTTTAATAAAACTTTAGTAACACAAAAGCCCAATCGCAAACAAAAGTTATCACTCACTCACTACGTGATAGTGGATTGAATGATAACCACATATGTCGAGGTATAATTTGGCATATAAATACATATAAATTATTTTTAGTTGGGCCGAAGATGAAAGAAAGTAATATTTAAAAAAAAGTTTAATAAAATTTAGATAACACAAAGCCATCCAAACAAATTATCACTCACTCACTACGTGATAGTGGATTGAATGATAACCACATATGTCGAGGTATAATTTGCATATAAATACATATAAATTATTTTAGTTGGGCGAAGATGAAAGAAGTAATATTTAAAAAAAAGTTTAATAAAATTTAGATAACACAAAAGCCAATCGCAAACAAAAGTTATCACTCACTCACTACGTGATAGGTGGATTGAATGATAACCACATATGTCGAGGTATAATTTGCATATAAATATAAATTATTTTTAGTTGGAGCCGAAGATGAAAGAAAGTAATATTTAAAAAAAAGTTTAATAAAACTTTAGGTAACACAAAAGCCCAATCGCAAACAAAAGTTATCACTCGCTCACTACGTGATAGGTGGGATTGAATGATAACCATATATGTCGAGTATAATTTGGCATATAAATACATATAAATTACTTTTAGTTGGGGCCGAAGATGAAAGAAAGTAATATTTAAAAAAAAGTTTAATAAAACTTTAGATAACACAAAAGCCCAATCGCAAACAAAAGTTATCACTCACTCACTACGTGATAGGTGGATTGAATGATAACCAATATGTCGAGTATAATTTGCATATAAATACATATAAATTATTTTTAGTTGGGGGCCGAAGATGAAAAAAAGTAATATTTAAAAAAAAGTTTAATAAAATTTTAGGTAACACAAAAGCCCAATCGCAAACCGAAGTTATCACTCACTCACTACGTGATAGGTGGGATTGAGTGATAACCATATGTCGAGGTATAATTTCGCCTATAAATACATATAAATTATTTTTAGTTGGGACCGAATACGAAAGAAAGTAATATTTAAAAAAAAGTTTAATAAAATTTTAGATAACACAAAAGTTCAATCACAAAACGAAGTTATTTTGAAGTAGAAGGTTTCATAAAAAAGTAGCCTGCGGAAACAAAGATTTAGTTTTCTCTCGCAAAATTTCCTCGTAAGATGGTAATAATTTTTTAATTCTTTGTTTGGTTGAAAAAGTTCGCTTTTTTACTTGGAATCTATATTTTGTAAAATTTTTTACCCTTTTTCAATTAAACTGAGGCCTTTAGTCAAATTCTCAACCGTTATTAAATCTTCTGATCAAAATGGATCTAAAGATTCGAGTTCTTGCTCTTACTCATGCATTTCTATGAGCTCATCAATTGTCAACTCCTGAATGTCGGAATCCAGCAGTTCTTGAACACCATCACTGTCTACTTCTAAATTTATTTACATGTAAGATCAGCAACTTCTTTAATCACGTTACCGATTTCATCTGTTTGTGGCGTTGATTTTGCGTGAGTTTTAGATTTTTCCAAAAGAACAACAAACAAAAGACATACCGAGAGATTTGAAAACCATGTTAACTCGGAATTTGCATAAGTCGGTAGAGTGTAAGCCGAGGTATGATTGTATTGTATGGATCATGCGTGCCACACTATTGGCTGCATATAATGGTATTTGGCGAGGTCTTTTGGTTAGACGAAATTTGTCGACAGTACAATAACCTTTCTCGCCTTTTCAATGCAATATCCAATAACTCTCAAAAACACCCACAAATACTTTAAAATTTATCTTTTTTTACAGAAATAAACACTGGAACAACGAGGACCACGTTAGTGGAATGGTTTTGTCAGTTTTATTTGAAGCCGTGTCAACAGCACAACGGTCAGCGAGCTCCATCTAATTATTATTTTTTTTCTAATGGGGCTGCGACTTGGTATTTTAACCTTTGAAGCCCTAAAACATTCTCAAAGAGCTGGTATCACTTTTTAGCGTGGCACCATAAAGCCAATACCAATTATCGCAAGTAATTTTTACGCCCAGTTTCCTCGGAAGGGGAAGGCACCTGAGCTATTGACGATGCGAACCTGTACTGGGATTTAATTTTTCCTAGAGCACCCAAGCCAAACCGACACCATAGGGATTTTTCACATGCCGTATAATCATACGACATGACCACTGTCAATTTTCTGCATCATGAAAAGCCCCCCAATTGGACCGAGGTCGACCCCGCAACCTTAGGTACAGAAGGTCAGTGACAAACCAACCACGCCACCCAGCCGGCAAAAGAGATGATGTTGAATAGAACCCAGAAAAAAACTCGGTCAAGTGCTATGTGCTCGAAATCAAGTGCTATGCCGACAGGATTACGAAGTTTGTGTTCGTGGCCGGGTATTATTTAGATATCGAGGACATAAAAGCGTGCCTTGTTAAAAATAAATTCCTATTAAAAATAAATTGGTTGTATTTTTTTTTACTAGAGTGTTCCAAAATAAAGTCTCAATTTGATGTAAAGAAACGTATTTATTAATTGAGGGGACCTTTCCTATCTATGAAAGCTGTTGAATCTCATTCCAGCATTTAAATTCCTCTGCAAATTAAAAACATCGTAACCTATCTAGAAATCATATTAAACAAAAACCATATTCGTTTAATTATGTATCATGACTTCTTACATTCCTTTTTCTTATTATGTCGAAATAAGTTGAAGTACTCCTGGACAAATAACACCAGAGATTATTTCTTCCTACCAATTCTCCACACGCGTACAAAATCATACTTTGTCACTATCAGAAAAGTTTTCTATTTTAATTATGTTAATGTCAGTCTTCTTTGTTTTTGAGATATATTATGCAAATACAGTTTAATGAAAATGTAGTTTAGTTCATGATAAGATAACGCGACATTTCTGAATCAATACTTTAGTAACGTGACAAAATATACGAAATACGCAACAAACCGTGTCAAGATTTAAGTCCATCTCATCCATTGTAAAGGAAATAACTGTCGTATCTCGTTTGAGTAAGGAGACGTTTTATTTGATTAAGAATTCTGTGGAATACTTCAAAGGATTTTTTATTTAGAATATTTGCTTTCTTTGTTCGTTTTAAATGGAATTTTTAATATGTATACACATGATGCTAGTTTAATTTTCTTCCCCCTCCCATACTTCCAATTTTGACTACATTAGGAATTCGAAGATTTACAAAGAAGAATTCATGAATAAAATATATTAAAATTTTTTTTATATCAATGAGAACAGATTTTAATTATATTTATTGAAAAACATGTTTTTAATAATTTGTTTTCTTTTATGACGTTTTTAATTAAGTTAACAAATCAGTAAAGGTGATATTGTCAGAGCTTAGAAATATCAAAATGAATCAGAAAAAAAATCAATTCCTTTTAAATTAATTATACTCATATTTTGCTTTTTAATTTTATTGAACTCGTTTAATATAAAATTAGTTTGAAATTATTAATTGGTTTTCAATTTTCAAGTTAGTAATAATTTTTCTTTTTCGGAAATTTTGATGAAGATATTCAATACTTGTATTTTTAACAAATGTTTTGGTAGATGATGTAATTATTATGATAGAGAGAGTAAATAGCTGCATTTTAAATACATTTTTTGAATTTTATTTAGTATTTAATTGTTTTCATGTGAGAGGTACAGGTGTTTAATTTTTATCTCAGTGCTGAAACAGTAAACAGTTTTTTACAAGATACAATCCCTTGTATTTAAAATTAAATGGTTTAAGTTTTTTTCATGTGTTCTCAATCAAGTAATCTGTTATTTGTAAACAATAGAATATTTAAATATATTTATAATGTTCCTTAGATTGATAATTTGTGAATTAGAGAAAAATTTCTGCAAGAAATTCTAACTACTTCATATAAATAAGAAGTATAATTAGCTACAATAATTTTCTTTAATAATTATAAATATATATTCTTTAAAATAGTTTTGATATAAATAGAAAAAAAAAAGTAATGTGTCTTTAAAAAATGTACAAAAATGAAATGTTTTCTTAATTTTTTAGATAAAAAAATAAATTGTGATATTAAACTTATCAGTTCAGTATACTTATGCCGTGTCTACAAACTTATATGCGTAAAAGTAATATACGTTTTCTAACATTAAATACACTAGTATAAAATCACCCATATTAGAAAAGGTATTAATTTTTTTTTTTTAATTTTAAAACTTATGCGCTAAAGGCTGCATGATCCTTTAATTTTCCTTCGTAATTATAAAAAAACTTTATTTTATTTGTTTTGCCCTGAGAGTTTCGAAACTTGATGTCAAATTCCTTTCCTTTACTTATATTTGGATTCGAAGTTTGTCACGTTCAGACAGTGATAAGCAAACATTTTAGTCAATTTTTATACAAAGTTTCTTTAAGTATGTATTTGATTTTCATCTTTAAAAAAGGACTGCAATTACTAGATTTAGGAATCTTTTCAAGCCGGAATCAATAGTATCGAGAAAAATCTCTAGAATAACAAATTTAGACTTCCATTTGAGTTCCGTGTCCTGCAAATTGAAAATTTCTCAGAAGTATAATATGGAATAAATAACTACCTATTGGATGATTACTTTATAATATCTTGAAGTATTTTATTAAATAGAGTTTTTGTGCTTTTAATATACAGAATATTACTGTCATCTGTAAATTTACAATATATGTATTGCTTTGCTGTACAAAACCATTGTATGGGTTCATCTCAATAAAGCAACATGTTTAATCTAAAAAACTACCTAAATAACCTTATTATACTTCCTTCCCATTAGTAAAATAACCTCAAGTGGCATTTCCGTAGTTTAAATAAATTTGTTCGAGTTAAATTTTATGTATATATTTCGAAGCCGTAATAGATGTGGTAGTGTTTGAAGCAGGACAGCATCAATTTTATATCTAAGGTTTTTTTTTCCGTTTCTCTGCCTTTGTCTCGATAAATGTCATTTTTAACACCCTTTTATAATCTTCACTTGTATGTAACGGAATCTTTGAACTCCATTTTTACCCACTTTAGGTCAGATTTATTCGAAATTTTGCGCAATTGTACAGGACCGATGACAATATAATAATTAGTTCATTTTGTTCCATTATCCTGATCAGTATCATCAAGATTAACGATTTCCAATTTTCAGATCCCATCCCACATCTAGCGACTCATTTAAGATCCCATTTCCAGATTTGGCGACTAAAATGTTAAATTACAACTTAGTTCAATTAACTATAACAGAATGTTTTTTTTTAGTTTTTTTTAACAATATTTTTTTTAAAAAAATGTCATCACATCTGATAGCTTAAATATTATTAAGTTATGAGTGAGGGAGATTTTATTAACGTCACATCATAAAGCAACACGAGGGCTATTGGCGAAGGACCTCGTAATTCTGAATGACGGGCAAATGACGAGAATGACAGTAGAGATGCCCCCTTTTCCGAACTTCCACACCACGTCAACGGGCTGACTTTGATCCTAGACAGATATGGTGGGCATTAGACCCTCTGCAGGGCTGGTCTTCGGTGCCTTAGGTCTCTAACTCGTGTCACACCGACCATAAGTTCGTGATTATGCGCCTTCACGTGCATTGTCTTCTTCCAACTGTCAATCATAGAGACGAATCTACACATATATGAGAAGCCGTGTTGTAGTGTTCTGCTCTGGACAAATCGCAACTCTTAAAGGTAGGGTCACTTGGGAGAAGTAAAAAGAAATTTTAGCTGACCAAGTCTATTCTATGATGAAAACTGCAGAAGATGTAATTTTTTAGGATAATAATGCAACTATCCATGAAGCGGGATTTTTTCAATTATGGTTTGATGAATACGAGGATGAAGTTAAATATCTACCTTGTCCAGCACAGTTTCCCGACTTAAATATAATGGAACCGTTTTGGCCTATTTTAGTCGTTAAAAGCCCTCGAGTAGCTGAAAGGGCGATGTTAGTATTCACTCATCCACTTTAGAGCTTGCGATACGGAATCGATATTTTCCAACGACATTTCTCCCCAAAATTTCACAATATCTCTGAGAAGAAGGTTGCAATATTTCTTTAGACACTATTCTGCACTTGTATAAATCAATTCCTAGTCAAATCTAAGCTGCATTACATCACCATATACTAATAAAATATTCTTTATAAATCTAAGGTGTCTCCATTATTTTGATAACTGTTTGCATTTCACGCTTAAGGTTCTTTCTCAAAGTAAATTCCTAATCAATAACAATGTAATAAAGCATCCCAGAGGTTAAATAAGTGAAATCTGCGTGATAGCCTGTGTGACAAAGTGAAGAAAATATTTTCTTATGTAGTTCCCCTTTTCGGTTCCTTACGATTTTCGTAAAAATTGCATTTATTCTTATTATTTATATCGTGCTTTTTTAGCTTACAATATTATCAATATCTTGGTCCACAGGAAGATAGCAAATGCTCTAATCCGTTCCTGATATATTTTATAAACTTCTGTCAAATTCCGGAGCATTTTTTGGTTATCAGTCAGTTAAAGACTTTAAAAAAGCAGTTGACTTCCAGCTTTTAAAACCCATCTTTTTTTTTAAAAAAAAAGAAGACAAACCATGCCATGTTTTTTTACTATTTCAGTGGCATTTTAAACAGGAACTCTGATAATATACTTGAAGCATAAATAAAATCAATCTTTTGAGAATCAGGGGATAACTGAAGCGAGGGATTTAACTGAATAAAACCTCCAGTTGGGAGAACACATTATTCTTTTTCAAAACATTTGCATTCGAAACAGGATCACTGATTTTTTTAAAAGCCCTAAATAAAGAAACATAAGCTGCTCTCTGGTTGAAAAATATCAATCCGTCGAATAAAAAGAAAAGTAAACAAAAATAGCAGCTGCTTTCGATTCAAAGAAACGGGGTAAAATAAACAGACCTTAAAAAGTTACCAAAAATCAAAGCGTTGAGTTGTAAGCTTCCTGCTGATTTTTCTCTGTGTATAAAATGCTTATGCTAAGTATGATAAGATAAAATGTAAATAGAAATAAAAAAACATGTGGGTGTGGTATTTGTACATTTAAATGTTATTCTTAGGAAAATATTTATGGAGTCTTTTGAACAATTTTCTTGGTTTTTTGCGTATCGTCAACTGTGTGCTTATAATAAAAAGTTCAAAAGGAACAACAACATGTCAGGTTTTTTTTTTTATCAAATTGAGAAATTTAGCAATTTAACAATTTGTGAATAAAAAATAGAATTTCAAATGCTGTCATTCTATTCTAAAATTAAAATAAATTTTTTTTTAAATTTATAAATTAAGATTTCAATATCAGGAAAAGGACCGTGGGTAGCGTAGTGGTTAGAGCATTGGACACCAGACCGGAGGGCCTGGGTTCGAGAAGCTCAGTTCCACCAAATACCCTCCGAGTACAAACGGAGTACGTGAATAAAAATCAGTGGGTCTGAAAGTCCTGCGGGCGGTCACAGCAGAAATCATGGGTGCAGGGAGCTGGAGAATATTTCCCTCCCCTCTAGCTCATGCCCAAATTGTGGACGTGGAAATAGGTGGTGTCGCCATCTGTCGTGTAGAAGTTCAACTTATCTCAGACTCTGGCAACTTTCCTTCCTTCCCTTCGGAAGGACACGACAACAACAATATCAAGAAGAGGAAATAATTTTGTTTCATAAAGGAGGATAAAAGCTGATTGCACAATCATTGCTCGGCATTAATGCCACACAATCATTGCATCAAATAATTCTAAAATAATACTTTTTGTCTATTTTTCTTTTATAAAGCTAAGTTTATAAAAATGCTTTTGAACACCATCTAATAAAATATCACATGCCATATTAATTGCTAGAAAAAATATAGGATGAATCAAATTGGCTATCAGAATATTCTACGTTATTTTTGTGAAATGTTTTCGTTTTTTTTTGTCACTTTCATTTTAACTAGTAAATGCGGAATTTTTTGCTATTGCTGCTTTCCTTTAGTAAATAACAGCTATGAAAAGCTATGTTCTAATGGTGATTTGAATTTATATAGACGTCAAAGTAACAATTTTCTTTTTACAAAATAAACGACACAAATTGTGAAAAAAAAACGATAAAAAGACAATATATACAGGTTGACATATCTTTCAATTCTGGATTTTAAAAATAAAATGTACAAAAATATATAAAATACCTTTTGTCAAAGAAACCCAATTGTTCTATTTTGATTTAGTGTATTGAATGTGTTGATGTGAATTTGATACAAATTTGAAAAAAGAACTGACAAAAAACTCTTCGCAATTCCAAGGAAATCATCGTAGTTGATAAATGTTTACATTACACTTATTTTTATTTATAAAAACATAACAGATAGAGGATGTCTATTTTTACTCTGTGTTGAAAGGTGTCTATAATTCCTTGGAAATCGATAATTCCATACAATTATAAATATTACTTAAAATTCATTAGAAAATAAATATCCATATATGTATATATATAATAAAATTTATAAAAATATAAACCAAATGTCCATAACTAAATTATATTTACTCTTCAGAATTCTTGTCTCTTTTTAAATTCAGAATGCCTGAAGTATTGTGGAATTAAATGATATATATTTAAAAACATAAAAGTATGGAACTAAAATTTACTTATCATCTTAACACACATTTTTTATTGTTACATAAATCTGCATTCCTTATGCTTTTAGAGTGTTATTAATATTATTTTATCTTTATGAATATTATATTTATGTCACAATTTCACTTGTTTTATATAACTAAGCGTTTAGCAAAAGAGGAATTCAATTTTCTGAAATATGTTAACAAAAGTTAATATCAGAAAAATGAAGCTGTAATGGTTGAGATAACATGATAAATTATTAATGTCACAGTTTGATACAACATAAGGACTACTTAATGACAAAGGAAATTAATTTTGAAAGTAGCGGGGAGGGGGGGGGGTAATTCAAGTCAAGAGTGTGAAAGAACTTTTGAATTGCCATTCAACTCTTGAAAACTCCCCACTTAGGCAAAGTAAGGAATCTTAGTGCCAGCAAATTTAACGTACATATGTCCATCTTCATGGCAGGAGTTATCCCTTTAACCGATTAGCCCTTTCACCGTACATGCAACTGAAAGCTGGTCACAACCAGTTGACCTGTACGCTGTACATGCATATAAAGCCTCTGACAATATAGTTCGGTGAATGTAGTCAGAACGGCTGATCTAGCAACGCTGGTGAAACAAAACACTGCACGTGCGTAGCGGCAGGTGTTGACCAGCTGCCCCCATCGTTGTTCAGTTGTGCGGTTGAGCGTCTCGTTTGCGTTTCGTGTATAACTTGTTTTACAAAGTTCTTGTATAGTGCGTTGGTTCTTATCTGAGAACAGAAAAATGAACAAACAAAAGATTAATATAAAGTTTTGGTTTGAGCTTCGCAAAACACCGAAACAATCTTATGTGATACTGGTACGTGTTTATGAAGACTAAGAACTGTCCATAAAGTGTATGTACTAACGCTTCATCCGTTTTCGAGAAGGCCGGGAAAGTGTTTCTGGCAACCCTTCGTCGTGGAAAATCGTTGACATCCGCAAGGGATGAAAACATTGAGAAAGTGAGAAAGTTATTCACGAAAGATCGTCGATTAGTTGTGCGCATGATGGCTTATAAACTGCGGATTAACCATGAAGTCATGCGACAAATCGTTACACAGAATTCAGGGATGAAAAAAAAACGTGTTGTCATCTTATGCCACCTCATTTGACTGACAATCAGAAGCAGGCACGATTAGAGGCTTCGCTGGATATTTCGAAACGGCGGGTGCGGCGCCAAACTGTTTGAACTGTATTGTCACTGAGGATGTGTCTTGGTGTCTCAGGTACGACCCTGAAACGGAACGGCAAAGCATAGAATGGCGTTCAGCATCAACTTTGTCGGAAAAGAGGTCAGAGCAGAAAAATCACGCATCAAAACGATGCTCATCAACCTTTTTAATAGTCAAGGCATTATCCACAAGTAATTTCTACCTGAAGGAATGACGATGAATGCTGCAAAGTACATTGAAATTTTGACCCGTTGCATGAAACGTATACGCAGGGTACTTCCCCAGTGCTCAGAACAACGCTCATGATTTTTTGTTTCCGATAATGCTCACCCTCACACAGCCAGTATCGTCAAACATTTCTGAAAAAAAGGAGTGATGCAAATTGAACATCCACCACACTTGCCAGATCTCAATCCTCCAGTCTGTTTTCTGTTCCCACGACTTAAACGCGCTTTGAAAGGAAAGGGATTTGACGATATTCCTGACATCCAATGAAACGCAACGAGGCTTTTGAACTCTATCCTAAAAGAAGACTTCTTGCAAAGTTTCCAGGCCATGTTTGATCTCAATGATGCATAATTATGGCAGGTGACTATTTAGAAGGACAGTGAGGTGCTTTTCTTTAATATTTCATCTACGTCAACGCTACGGGACTGTTCACCAAACTCTATTGTCAGAGGCTGTATTTTCTTCTTTCTAATATTGATTTGCTCATATTTTTAATTCTTATAGTGAGACTAGTAGTGCTAATGTTTTTAACAGATGCAGTTTGTCCATGGTACTGAAACACCTCTCCTCTCATCTAGGGTTTTTCTTTGTGGTGAAGGTGGGCATTTTTCATTGATGGCAAGAACTTAGTTTTTCTTAAAGAACAAGTAATGGCAAGTTAATGTGCCATTTGTTGTTCGAGAAGAAATGAAAATGAAAGCCGATATTATCCTCGTCCCCATTGCAATGCAAGACTTAGTATTACTCCCTGCTTCAGATTGTGTGTGCGTACATACATATATATATGCACGCACACACACACAAAATCCTCAATCGTTTGAAAAATATCTACGAATATGAAATTTATTTTGTAAATATAAAAATAATTCCTTTAAAATATATGAAACATTCTTTATAGCATGCAGAGTGTACTAACACAGAAAACAAAAAAATTAAGTTTTTTACTGTGTTTCACAATTAATAAATAAGAGATACTGTGAAAACTTTAAAATTTTCGCATTCTGTTAAGTGTTATGCTTAGTTACATGCAATTAAAAAATGTGTCTTTTCTTGGAACCTTTTGGACAAAATAATTTACCGCTTATGGGGTTAATTAAATCAGAACTCGAGTCAATGAAATAACACTGGAAATGAGATCACGACTATGATCACTTGAATACTGAGGCTGAGTATTGG
>BMAO01021302.1:0-25652 GCA_019973975.1 Trichonephila clavata
CGTCCGACTCTGGGAAGCTTGCAATCCTTTACCTACTCTGATGTCCTCCGAAACTTGCAGCAAGCTCCTTCCCTGTTCAGAGACCACAATGGTTGGGATCACAGTGATATCGTGCGAGTACCTCAAGACGAGTTGGAACACTTTCTCAAGTACCATTTGGTCAAAGATTATTTGGAGAGAAACAACCACGGATGGGAGTTGGTGATTGGAGCCACCGATCTCGCCACCTACATGTATTTGGATCCCATTCTACCCGAGGTGATGCATTATGTTGGAAAAGAGCACCAAGCGGATGACATGGTCCACGAAACGATGAAACAGTTTAACTGGGAGGGACAAGTCACCCATGTGTAACCTCCTACCCACTTGAAAAAAAATTCCAAACGAATGGACCCAGTAGAAGAAAAATGTCAAAGAGAGAGAAAATGTTTAAGCGAGAAGAGAAAAAATGTATAAGCTTGAAGCGAAAAGATAATGTGTAAGCTTGAAGGGAATGGTAAAAAAAAAAAAAAAAAAAAAAAATTTTTTTTTTTTTTTTTTTTTTTTTTTTTTTAGAGAGAGAGTTGAAATACTTGAGCGAGTCTTGCTACTCAAGACACTTTTATGATGATTGAAATTTACAAATCACATGGTCGTTATTACATTATTGTTCCACGAGTCATCTTTCCCACCTTTGTGGACAAGTATGTATTACCGTGTCGAGTCGGCACTCGTCTGGAATTTTCTAGTTTACCCCTCCATTTTTTTTCTCCTGGTGTTCTCAAGTGCCAATTTGAACGCACCGAGACTGGATTTTGGTACAAACAGAACCATCCTTTGATCACTCCCCATGTCACGGAGGAGGGCACGGTGCCCTTGGAGGCCATGCGAGACTCTATTCTACCTACCCTCGTCTCGTATTTTCCCCAATTGACCCTGACCTATCACGACACCACCCTGGATGTGTGGCCCCACACCAACACCTTTTGGGCCCTAAAGCGATTATTCCCTCATCATTGGAAGGTGAATGCGTATCTGCAAACGAAATCGTTGAGACGGACTGAACATCAGGACCAGAAAGTCTTTACCAGCCTCAACGATCTGTTGTTGGGGGAAGAAGATTGGGTTCGAGCCCTGTTGCCGAATGGAAGTGGTGAGCCCTAAGCAAGACACGATGAGTTCCCTGGTCATGCGCCACGAGAAGAGCACCACGCGGAATACACCTTATACGATTCCTTCCCCTAAGGAGGGTCAAAAACATTTTGAACACGAGATAAAGTTTACGTGGCAAGAAAGAGATCCTCAGGTTCCCCGACCCGTGGCCGTCGTGAGACCCATGACTGTACTGCAAAGGGTGCATGTGTCACCCTCTCCCTCGAATAGACCTTCACCTCCAGTGGGAACCGTTTTGCAAAGAGTGCATGTGTCACCCTCGAATAGACCTTCACCTCAAGAGGGAACCGTTTTGCAAAGAGTGCATGTGTCACCCTCGAATAGACTTTCACCTCAAGAGGGAAGGAGAAGATGGACCTTTACACCGGTAGTGTAACTGAAGGATTTTAAAAGTTTTTTTCCACGACTGTAAAAAAATGTTGTCTATTGTCCAAATGAACCAATAAAAAAAAAAAAAAAAAAAAAAAAATTTTTTTTTTTTTTTTTTTTTTTTATGCTCATGTGTTTGACTTGGATAATCTTACATTTCCAGAATTATTTTGGTGTGCTGCTGACATGTCTCTCACGACGCTTTACAAGCTCATCCATTCCTCTTTGAATATTGTCGTTCGTTGTCCAATTTGTTTTGAATCCATGACCTTTGGACAATACTATCATAGACATGCTTTGGAAGAACATTCTTTAAAGAATCGTAAAGAGTGCGTTTTTTGTATGGGGTTTAAATCTTGGCCTCATGGGCAAAGAATGAAGCGTGAGAATGTGCAACATGTCGTGGAATGCTTGAAAGGTTTTGTGGCTCATAGAAAAGAGGATGACCCACCCCCGGATTACGAGGACGACATCCTGTGCGAATGTACGTATTTCATCTCAATACCCCACCCCATGTATGATCGTTGCAAAAATCCATCGTATGTGGGATTTTACGATTCAGTGTTTGAAAAACCCAACCTGTGGCCCCGTGGAATCGAATTTAGTGAAGCCAGTGGTTTGGGAAAGGACGTTCACGGCATCATCCAACGCTACCTGTGCCAAGACCTGGATTGGTTTCACATTATGGTGAAACACGACGTCTTTCCTCACTTTTGTCAGGAGATGGAAGCCATTCGTGACGAATTTGTCATTTTACCCTTCTGGTGTCTGTGTGACGGATTGGAAGGCAAAATACAACATCGGCACATGATTCTGGCTTGTGAAAAGGAGAGCTCGTTTCAAAACATTTGGAAACATAACATTCGTTATGATTTTCCCCACATGGGACGGGCCAAGAAATGCGTCCAAATTCGAGATGCGTTTCACTTGGCTCGGACCCTGGTGTACGTGAGCCAGCCCAAGGCCACGTGTGATGGTAGGATCCCAGACAATGTAGAAGAAGGGACCTCCCATTTCCATATCAATCGACCTATGCATCCCCATAGCATTGCCGTTTTATGTACTCTGTTTCCCGACGGAATACAAAGGTTACTCGTGGAGCAGAATGGGAACAAGAATGTGGTGCGGTGGGATCCCTATGCTCAACGTGGGCCAGACCAATGGCGTCATTTGAAATGGGTGGTCCCTATTAAAGTGACGGGTTGGAAGTTTATCCGTTGCAAGATTCCCTTGGAAGGTGAAACGTATTTTACGTTGTACGGTGACAAGAAAATAAATTTCAAAGAGTCCCTTCACGTTCTCATGGACGAAATGTACGTTTTATCCCCAAAGCAACAAAATGTCATGGATCAAATCAAGAAAATTAAAGAAAAGATGCAAAAGGAACGGGACGATTATTGGAAACCGATCGTGGCCGATTTAAAGAGGGAATATGACGTTTTTAAAAATGAGTGGAAAGCCGAAAGAAATGTTTTGAAATTGGAAAGAGACACCTTTAAAGCCGAAAGAAATGTATTTAAGATGGAAAGAGATGGACTACAGACTGAAAGAGATGCACTGAAGGCTGAAAGAGATGTATTAAAGACCCAAAGAGATATATTAAAGACCCAAAGAGATGTATTTCAAGTCGAAAAGGATAGTTTGTTGATGGAAAATGTTGGACTGAAAAGAATGTTGATCCATTGAACTCGCCTGTTTTCCGAGATGGGAAAAACTTTTAGTGGCTGGAAAATGAACCCTTCTTTGACACCCTAGGTGAAAATACCTGCAACACATGAGGACTGTAAAAATGTAACATGGTTTTGAAAAAATCTTTACCTCAACATCTGTCAAGTGGTGAAACGGTTTTCAGACATGTGTACATTTTATGTTAAGACTGTAAAAATGTGTCGCGGTTTTGGCACACTTTATGTTATGGACTGTCAAAAAATGTGTCGAGGTTTTGTCATTGTTTTATTACAGTCATCAATAAAAATTTTAAAAAAGTGTTTTTGTTGTTTTTTTTTAATTACTTTACTGTTTTATGAATACATATTACTACATCCCTTGGATGTGATCATTGGGTGGTTGTTACTCTTTTCATGCCTAAATATTATTACACATTCCTCTATTTGGTCTTGTGGCCAATGTGTCCCGACCCCATGTACCAGATCCCTTTGAATTCATCTCATGGATCGTCACTTGACCATGGTTCACGCCAAATTATGTCATGTTCACCCAAAGATTTTTACCCTACGCTCGTTACTTTCCCCGCTTTCCACAAGTCGTGTGAACTTTTGCGCCCCACGTTTGACATTGAATCGTGGGGGGTGAGCAGCTTTCCCATTTCCTTTTGTACACTTTTATCAGGGGCCCCGTTGTCTTTACCGCTCTACCCTTCACCTATGACAATCCCTCGCCTCTCGTTTTACAGTCATTACCCTAGGTTCCATACAGTCGGTCGACTCAATAGTTGAGCACCCTTTCCAAACATGATTGAACATGGAAAACGACCTTTTTGGAAAGGATCCTCGGCTCTTTTTGTAAGAATCTTGTCCCCTACGTTGTATTTCAGGTCCCATGGCTCTTTTTGTAGAATCCACCTCCCCTCCCGTTGCGTTTCAGGTCTAACATTCAATACGACTCTTTACGAAGGCACCCTTTCCACTCCCCTCCTGTTGTGTTTCAGGTCACCCTCCACCTTAGCATGGTTCTTTTTCACCTACCCCCGCCGTGGTGTTTCAGTCGACATCCACCTTAGGATTGCTCCTTTTGTATGATTTTTGTCCCATTTCCCCCTTCTTTTTACCCTCATGTTGCATTTTTAGCTCAAACCAAAGTCTGTCCGAAAGTCTGTCTGAGAGCAGTTCAGTATGAACAAACAAACTTTTTTCAAATTCCTCCGAAAAATATTTTGGAGGGACGCGAGAAAATAAAAAGTTTCAAACCAGACGAATGATTTAAAACGGGGGGCCAAATGAAATGGAGACTTGTCAGGGGGGAAATGGGGCGTTTCCGGGGGCAAATGAAAGGGAGACTGGTGAAGTGGGGGGTGAAAGCAGCGAAACATGAAATGGAGGCAGGGCAACGTTTTCAGGAGATGGATTCCAGGGGCCCCGGTGCTTTGACCGCTCTACCATACACCTATGGCAATCACTGTAAAATCGGAAGCGCCTTTCGTTTTACAGTCCTTACCATAGATTCCATACAGTCGGTCGAAAAAATAGTCGAGCACCGTGACCCTTTCCAAAAATGATTGAAAATGGAAAACGACCTTTTTGGAAAGGGGTCAGAATCGTGTCCCTTGGGGTGTGTTGATTGAAAATTTTTTCCTCTGAAAAAAATATGGGGCGCGAGAACAAAAAATTGTTTCATCCTGGATGAGGGGACAAATGAAATGGAGACTTGTCCCGCTGGGCAACGACCCATGTCATGGAGGGAGGGACAATGAGACTAGTCAAGCTGGGGGAAAGCAGCGACCTATAAAGTGTAGGCATTACAACGTTGGTATGTCGAGAAAAGACAGAGAATCATTCCAATAGGGGTGTTGTTGGAACATGGGAGGCGAGCCATCTCACGACGTTGCCCTCTTGGCGTGGGGCCCTCGTCTACGTGAGTGGACCCTCGTGTGACCAGGGTCCTGACAATTTAAGCGTCTCATTTTCACATCAATCGACCCTTGCACCCGTATAGTATTGCGTTTCTCAGTACCCTCTTTCCAGGGGGAATAGAAAAATGACTGTGGGAAATAAAAATGTTGGGCTGCCAAGCGTGTACGGGACCCATGGTATAATGTCCGATCCGGGCTGGAAATGTTTAAATTGTGTGATTCCCTTGTATCCGCGCTACGAGGAAACCTCTGCATTTGAATCTATACGATAATAAAATAGTGTATGTCGAGGAGGGAGCCGAGGAAAGAGATTTGATTCAAAGGGAAAAAGACGTGTTGAAAAAGGAACTTGACGAGTTGAAAACAAAAGAATATGAATGGAAAATAAAAGAATATGAATGGAAAACAAAAGAATATGAATGGAAAACAAAAGAATATGAGTTGAACGCTAAAGAATATGAGTTGAACGCTAAAGTACAAAACATGTCAGTTGAAAATAAAATATTGAAAAATTTGTTGCAAGGAAAAAGAGTGGATAGAATCTCTTTCAATACATGGCGTTGGAAAAACAATAGTGTAAAAAGGTTGGTTCGACCTCGTTCAACCATCTCTCAACTTTCAAGTTTACTAGCAAACCTTTGAAACTAAATCATGTAAGCTTCTCTAAAAAAAAAAAAAAAAAAAAAAAAAAAAAATTTTTTTTTTTTTTTTTTTTTTTTTTTTTAGAGAGGTAGAATGTTTTAAACTTTTTGAGCTCTGCCAAGAGTTTGGTTGTCAAGCTCCTGAAAGATATTTTAAACTTGCCTCACATTCTTTTTTTGGCTTTTGCGATATTTTATTTTATTAGCCTTCCATTGTGAATCTTACACAATGTTCCAGGCACAGTCTCAAAAAATGTGTCAACCTTCCATTGTGAATCTTACACACAATGTTCCAGCCACAGTCTGAATCAATGTGTCAGAGTTTTTTTTTCTTGTCGTTTCCAAACCCCCCCAATGGAAGAATGATTCCTGGTCCCGAGCTCCAGCAAACATTCTCCCATGGCTGTTCCAAACCCTCAATTTGTATACTATATGGAATGTCACCCTGATTTGCTTTTCATCTTTCACATTTTATTGGTCTTGCACAATGTTCTAACAATTGTGTCAGAGTTTTTTTCTTGTCGTTTCCAACCTTGACTCTGAGAGTAGCCCAAAAAAATGGGAGATGAATGACTGGTCCCGAGCTATGCTCCTTTCCAGTCATCCATCTCCCATTTTTCTGGGGAATCCCCCTCCTCTACGAGGCTGCTCGTATGGGGTTGGGCGCCCTGCAGAGAGGACAGGTATTCCTCACCTCCAGGTGTTGCAGTAAACACCGCATGTGAAATACATGGCCACAATGTGTCTTTTCTGGCCAATGCATCGGACTCAGACAGATGGAACACGTCTCGGGTATTTGGAAGACGCTTTCGGGCCATTTGAGTGCAAAACAGCCATCCAAGACGGCTTGAGCCAAGAGAATCCAAGGGGCCAACGGTTGAGGTCCATGTCGCCTCCAGGCCTTGTACGCCAATCGATACAATTTGGGAAGGGCCAAGACCGTCCACAGAGCTTGCAGAAAGGCCCCCTTGCCTTGGGCCGCCTGCTGTTCGAGGTAATCACTGTAAAGTTCGGAAGGTTCAGAAGAGGTGAGACATTCAAAGGTGGGCAGGTCGTCGATGGGCTCGGGATGGGGCAACACTTTTCGTAAAAGGTCTCCCAGGTCCACGGGGGAAAGAGCAATGACGTCGGACGGAGTGAGAGTCTGTAACTGGGCTCGAAACTGCATCATAAAAGTAATGTACTCGGCCAAATGGGCCTCGTGGTATTCGGCCAGGTAGATTTGAAAGGCTTTGTCAGACTCCATTGTCTCGTATGAGGCAAAAAGGCGTCCGAATCGTGCTTTTGAGAGAAGAGCGACGCGCAGAAAGTGCTTTTGGATTGGCTAGACAGGAGGAAGATCCTGTGAGGGTCATGTCCGTTCTTTCAAAATGGATGGCATCATCTCCGGTCCCGCCGGAAGCCCTTTCAAGGTGGCAGAAAGAGTAGGATCCACGGGGCCCTGTCTCCAACATTGACAGTGAGCTCGTGTCAAACATTCGAGCGAGTGTAAAGACCCGTCCCGTACGACGACATGATTGAAGCGTTTCACGATAAAATAGTGTTCGGGGGCGTCAAAGACATTAAAACAATGGCAAGTGTCGGGTCCTTCCGTGCAGGCATCTGCACTATAGACACAATCGGAAAGATGGAATCCATGCTCGCTCAAGACCACCTGGACGGGAATGGGAAAGTGGGTCGCGAGTTGTTGAAATTTCACAATACCCGCTAAACGTTGCAAGCGTCGTCTATAAGACGACCAGCGTGAGACGTTGTCTCGCAAACCTGGGAGAAATTTTTTTTCCAATTCACCCAGGAGAGAATCGAACGAGGTCATCATGAAGAGAATAAGAAATGTTGACAACAGATTAAACCAAATGAAAGCTCGAGTGAAAGGCTCAACCTTTTTAAACACTCTCCAATCTTTCTAAAAAAAAAAAAAAAAAAAAAAAATTTTTTTTTTTTTTTTTTTTTTTTTTTTTTTAGAGAGATTGGTTGTAAACTTTATTTGCATCTGATAAATGTTTTAAACTTTATTTTGCTTCTGAAAATGTTTTAAATTTATGTGCTTCTGAAAGATGTTTTAAACTTTATTTTTGCTTCTGAAAGATGTTTTAAACTTTATTTTGCTTCTGAAAGATATTTCAAATGTTATGTGCGTCTGACAAATATTTCAAACTTTCCTTCTGAAAGATATTTCAAACTTTGTTTGCGAGATTTTTCAAATTTTATGTGCTTCTGACAAATCTTTTAAACTTTATTCGCTTCCGACAGAGGGTTTGGGAAACCCACTCTGGATCTCGTCATACATCCTTTGCCAACGTTTACTATTTTCGTCCGTCCAATGCATGGCCCGGGGTAAATAGTGTTGTCCAATCTCTAAAATTTCTTTCAATCGTGCTTCGGTGGGTTCACCGCGCATCACTCGTTCTTGAAACACCATCGATTTCAATAAAACGTGAATCACACAATCATGAGGGGACTCTTTTCCCCGAGAACACACTAAACAATCTTGTTCACAATAACATGCATCCGAAACAGCAGACATGGTCGGACACGATAGATTGAAAAGAAACAAAATTTCAAAGCACACTACACTAGACGAGTAAATGAAATGAGGGGGTGGTAGAAGG
Source organism: Trichonephila clavata (assembly GCA_019973975.1). Lineage (NCBI taxonomy): Eukaryota > Metazoa > Arthropoda > Arachnida > Araneae > Nephilidae > Trichonephila > Trichonephila clavata. Next base: position 8,364 of record BMAO01021302.1, read on the forward strand.
CTTTTAAACTTGAAAAGAACACAGAGTCCACGCAGCACAAGAAGAGAAAAACTCTAGCTAGACGAGAAATTAATTTATCCTTATAAAAAAAAAAAAAAAAAAAAAATTTTTTTTTTTTTTTTTTTTTTTTTTTTAGAGAGAGAATGTTTAAAAGCAAACACTTGACAGATTACATTTCAGAGCACAAAATTTGCAGCTTCTCTTTTTCAACATGACCGACCCGGACAATGTGTTGAGCCTGTTATCCGACCCTGGTTCCCCTTTGCCCTCCATGGGTTCTCCTTCACACCCAGAGTCTTTTCATGAGCCCCCAAAACTAAACTCTCCCCAAGACCCTCGACGACGTCGTTTCTCTTCGTCTCGACGACGCCCTCCTTATGCTTATCGATTTCCCCAGCACCACGCTCAAGTCTTTTTCCATACGCACGGTCTGGCCGTGTTGTGTCTCCGAGACCATGGTTTCACGCTCACCAACGGGGTCGTCTCGTATGCTTCGGATCGCGTCGAGGCGCATAAAGTGTTCAACTCTTTACATTATCTCAATGTCGGCACCCTCTGTGTGACCGATTCTCGTTCCAAGCAAGATTTTAAAGACATTCAAGCAAAATGGAGCGCTTTCAGTCCTTTCAAACGCATCCCCGTCATGCTCTTGAAATCCCATGCACGAGGCGAATGTCCCTTTTGCCACCAGACGCAATGTCATCGTTGGATTGCCGTGCAAGGCATGTGTTCCATACTCCACCAACCTCTCAACCCCATTTTTCACTCGGCCTAACACGTCTATAAAAGGAGGACGCGGGTCGACGCTTCTCGTCAGTTTGCAGCATGGATGCCTTCCCAGAGCACCTCTCCTCCACCGTGGTGCCCGTGACGCTGCCCGAGAAACCCGATGCGTTGGAATATGCCGCTCAACAAGGCCAGGTGCGAGCGGGCATCCTCTACCAGGAGCCTCACGCCAAACGCGTGTTTACCTTATTTCGTCAAGATCCGTGGTACCACCAAAAGACGTTGATGGACAATTTCAAGCGGGCCGTGCTGGAAGCCAAGCACGTCAACGAATTTCGACCCAACGCGATCCTGTGGGAAAAAGTGTCCAAAAGCCTCTTGAAAAATCCAGATCGTTTGCTCAAAAATACCGACAAGAGGATGGTGTACATTTATGGCAACCTGTTTTTTGTGAAAAAAGACTTTACCTTTGGGTTGAGAACGGTGCACCCCGGACAAGTGCATTTCATTCAAACGACGCACGTGCCCCTGCTGCTCTACGAACTGCCCCCTTCCAGTCTCCAGTGTCGAGCCCGACCCAACGTGAACGAGAAGAGTTTCGAGCCCTACGACCAAATGCTCTACCATCGGACCATCTTGGAGCCACACACGGCCTATCCGATCCCGGCGGGAACCCACTATTTGCTGTTGACGGTTCAAAAAACCGTTTTGGGTCTGGACCTGATCCCCGAATCCCTGCTCCCTCAGCTCCTTCAGAAGGGATTTCACCTGGGAGATTTTCGAAAAAAAAAAACGTTGGATCAAACCGCCTACAAGCTACCGCCTCCGACCCCAGTGCTTGGACTGAAGCGATCGGGGGAGGAGACGCGCCCCTCCAAGAAACGAGGATGCATCCAGAGACTTGTGCAGATTCCACAACCTGAGCTACTCTATCCCACCTGTGCAGATTCCACAACCTGAGCTACTCTATCCTCAACCTGTGCAGATTCCAGAACCTCAGCTCCTCTCTCCGCCACCTGTGCAGATTCCACAACCTGAGCCGATTCCAGAACCTGAGCTCCTCTCTCCGCCACCTGTGCAGATTCCAGAACTTGAGCTCATCTCTCCGCCACCTGTGCAGATTCCAGAACCTGAGCTCATCTCTCCAGAGCCCGAAGCTGCTTGGCTCGACCAACTCCTAACGTCCTTTTCTGGACCCGAACCCTCGGTGCTCCACCTGGTGCCCTCGTTCTTTGATGAAAACAATGAACTCATCACCTTCCTGGAGACTTTTGAACACGATATGGCGATGGAGCCCCTGGACTTGTCAATGCCCAAACTCTCCCCTTGTATCCGACCTTCTGTTGGATTTAAAGCCATGCAACCTCTGAATCTATCTTGTAGAGTATGATCAATAAAAAAATGATTATTTTTTTAAAAAAACGTCTCCTTCTTTGTGTCCAAACATTTATTGGACCCGTTGCAAACAAAAAGTATAATTGTTTTAAAAACAAGTCTCCTTCTTTGTGTCTGAATGATACAACCTTTATTGGACCCGTGTCCAACAAAAAGTATAATTTTTTAAAAAAGCAAGTCTCTTTGTGTCAGAATGATCCAACATTTATTGGACCAGTGTCGACACCGCACGACGATCGTGTTTGGTAATTTGGGTCGCTGGCCCGATCGAGTCACGTATTACGAGCACGACTATCCTTACACCATCCTCTTTGAACCCAATTTCGGGGTGCACGTGCCTCGGTCGTTTGGAAAGACCGTGGTCGTGTTTACCAGTCATTTGGATTTGACGTGGGATCCAGGCGTCCAGTTGAGATTCTTTCAACTGGGTCGTCCCCCGTCTCGCCGAGTTTGGGAAGCCCATCAACCTCACAATAAGGAGGCCTATACGTTGAATCTCACAAACTGCACGCGCCTAGCGGAGGTGTACGTGAGACTATTAACGTGGTTGGATGATTGGGAAATGCATCGAGACGACCCCCTTCCTTGGCGCCTGGTCATGCCCCCAGCTTGGAAACGGGCGTTGGAACCTCACGTGGAACGCTCGCATCGCAAGGCCTTGGAATATGGGATGCCAGTTGACGTCACGCTCCTCGACCCTATATAAAGCCAGCCAGCAGAATCATTCTTTTTCAGAAGCATGTCTATCTATTTTGCTCATGCCAACTACTTTCTCCACCAGGGCAAGCCAGTGCCCATCGAGTTGTCTATTGCCACCCTTCCCAAGAATGGCAGTGATCCTCAAGTGCTCTGCATTACCGTCAACCATGACGGATTCGACTCCACGCCCCGAGACATGCGATACAATGCCTGCAAAAACGCTCGTCTTCGTCTGGTACGTCCCTTGCCCAAGAGTGTGCCTGTAGACTACCTACCCTATTGCGTGAGGGGCATGGTGGACCCAGGAGGTCTCATTGTCGTGAAAAGCTCCAAACAGCAAAAAATGTTTAAAGAGTTGGGACTCGTCACCGTATGCTTGGAGATGCTGCCCAAATTCAACACCCTTGGCGATGGCACCTTTCCCAACCCCATGCATGATGACCTCCACGAGGAAGGGGACGTGTCTCATTGCACCATGCTGAAATCTTTTCAATTTGCAAAATATCTGCAGCAGTTTCAAAAGTTGCAGGCGGAATGGAAGGACAAAGTTTCAGCTTGGAGAGAGTAAAAAAAAATTGCCCAATGGCCCAAAAAAAGGGGGACCGAGTCGACACCAAAGTCGACTCGGTCCCCCTTTTTTTGGATAAAGGAAGGTGCCAAGGTTGGAGAGCCTCTCTTTAAAAATGTGTACTCTTCTGTGAAAACATGCCCAAAAAAACAGGCCCAAATCCGTAACTAATACCTAAGAAGGAACCTTTTGTGTTTTAATTCATGACGTCATGAATGGATGTAAGTATCATGAAAATGAATGGAAGGAAAGGATAGGATGCAAAAGGGTTGAAATATTTTTCAGAAGCAAATAAAGTTTACAACCAATCTCTCTAAAAAAAAAAAAAAAAAAAAAAAAAAAATTTTTTTTTTTTTTTTTTTTTTTTTTTTTTTTTTTACAGAGTGAGAAAACTTTTCAGAGTGAGAAAAATTTTCAGAGCAAAGAATAGTTTGAGTTTGACTGTAATTTCAAACATGTAGCGTGTCTTTGGCTCGGGGTCAATAGTATTTTCCATTGCATAAAATTGGCTCCAACCTTATAATTGGTTGGTTCACCGTGCAACATTTGTTCTTGAAACAAATGATTGTCAGCTTATAAATGTTTGGGAGTTTTATGTAGACTTGATACCCAACATTGACATTTAGCTTTGGTCAAACATTCTTTGGAATGGAGTGTCCCATCTCGTACGACGACTTTATCCAATTGTTTCACAATAAAATATTTTTCGGGTTCATCAAATAAATAAAAACAATGACAACAACCTGGACCTTTAGTATTTTTGTCTCTACTATAGATGCAATCCGAGATATGAAGCCCATGTTCGTTCTGGACCAACTTGACGGGAAGAGGAAATCTGTTCAAGAGTTCTTGAAATTTCACAATACCCGCTAAACGTAGCAATTTTCGTCTATAAGGCAACAACTGGGAGGTGGGTTCTTGCTGCACACCTGGGATAATCATGTCTTCCAATTGAGAAAGTAACGTTTCTAATGAAGACATGACTCTCAGGAAGGAATGCTTACAATCAGGGAATACAAACAAAACTGTCAAGCTCTTGGCAGATTGAACAGCTCAAAATATTTTCAACCAAACTCTTACTCACTAAAAAAAAAAAAAAAAAAAAAAAAAAAAATTTTTTTTTTTTTTTTTTTTTTTTTTTTTTTTTTTTACAGAGTGAGAAAACTTTTCAGAGTGAGAAACATTTTTAGAGCAAAGAATAGTTTGAGTTTGACTTCAAGTTGTCGAGTGTTTATACCCTACATTCAAGTGACGTCATGCGCAGTAGAATGTTATAGGACTTTTCATTTTTTTTCCAGTGTCTCATTTTCATGGCCTCGTGCTCGAACCTTCCATCTCGGTCTATTCCAATGGGATCGAGTTCTTTTCGATTCAAACCGTGTGAGTTTCAAGGCTCTCGAGACCCTCCTATGGGGGGTATTCCCAATGGAGGGTTCGACAGGACTCGTAGCCCACGTCCTACCCTGCGCGACACACGTTCCTAGGTGCCTTAGGAGCCCCACCATGTACCTTTGAATGTTTTGATGGTTCACTCCTTACAGACCCTCCTATGGGGGGTAGGGTCAAATCAATGGGAGGGTTGCCCTCTACTAGCGCGTCTCTTTCATTTGACATGCTGCAAACGCTTCTCGGTTCCATAGAAGCCGAGATTGGTTCGTACCTGCCGAGATTGGTTCAAGACAATGTACACCTGTTTTTGAACCCTAGAGACCCTTCTAGGGGGGTAGGATCTTGTAAGGGGTATCTTTCGAAAGAGCCTTTTATTCCAAACAGATGGATAGGTGACACGATGACCTGAGAGGTCCTGGGGCTGAGCAAGGTCCCGTTCAAGTTTCGCGTGACGCAAAAAGTGACCCGCACTCAAACCACTATAGCACAAAAACCATTCAAGGTGCGACATTGAAACCCAGTTTAAACAATGACCCATCGTATGGGCTATCCGAAAATATAAAAATATATACAAAAAATACAAAAATATCATCATGAAAACAAGTAAAACATTACGTGAATAAAGAGGTCATGCGAGACTCACCGGCCCTTAAGGGGGGCTTACACACAAATTTTGTGGCAAGTGACCCCGAAAAGGGATAGAAGAGATGGAGCTCTATCGAATGACATCAGAATTGGCAAGGGTCGACCACTGGTGCGGGCACTATTCGCTGAAAACTGTTCAAAATACCTTATTTATAGGTCGTAATCCAAAATTATTTCGCTGTTTCGCGCTGCTGGCTGTTGCTATGTCTCACCAGACTAATTAAAAAAAAAAAAAAAAAAAAAAAAAAAAAAAAAAAAAAAAAAAAAAAAAAAAAAAAAAAAAAAAAAAAAAAAAAAAAAAAGCATCCCCATAGCAGTTGCTCGACTGAGCTCCGCGAGCGAGGTCCTCCATTTTATATCCAACATTCAAGAGTGACATCACATTGTGCATGCGCAGTAGAGTTTTAAAGGCGCATGCGCAGTAGCATTTTATTGGACTTGTAATTTTTCGCAGCATCAGACTGGTAGTATGGAAGCTTTTCCCATTGGAACGCTATGGAAACAAGTCCAAACCTTCTATCTCGGTAAATTACGGTCGGATCGGGTCCAGACTTTTTCCCTGGGGGGTCATGGGGACCCCCCCTGGTGAACCGGAAGTGGCGATATCTCGGCTCCTATGGGGCCCTCGTAGACGTGTGACCCGTCCAAAGATTCAGAATCGTTTGTAGTTTACAAAACATTCATCGGTTTGGACCTAGACCCCCTGGTTCAGGCACTAGGCTAAAAAAGGCCCTATGACCTACTTTGGATTTGCTCCTCACCTATCCGTCCGATTTTCAAACGGTTGACGTTGTTGGATAGCCCTTCACAGGGACTCTCGATATATACCACGGATCTAGACCTTGGGTCCCGGGTTTCGATCCTAGGCTCCAAACCATTTCGACATTTGAAAGGGACCTTGCTCAGCCCCCACACCCCTCAGGGCGTCGTGTCACCTATCCACGTGTTTGGAAGGCGAGCTCTTTCGAAGGATACCCGTTACAAGATTCTACCCCCCATAGGAGGGTCTGTAGGGTTCCAACACTGGTGTCCACTGGTCTTGAACCCATCTCGGCTTCTATGGATCCCATAAGCTTTTGCAGCATGTCAAATGAAAGAGACGAGCGAGTAGAGGGCAACAGTGTCACTGCTGTGACCCTACCCCCCATAGGAGGGTCTGTAAAGAGTGAAAAAAAACAAAATTCAAAGGTAAATCACGGGGCTCCTAGGGTGCCTATGAACTTGTGTGGCACCTTGTAGGACGTGGGCTTCAAGCCCTGTCGAACCCTGTACAATTCTAAAGTATACCCCCCATAGGAGGGTCTCGAGAGCCTGGAAAAGAACACAGTTTGAATCGAAAATAACTCGACTCGTATGGAGCCGATAAGGGAGGGTGAGCTATCAAAGGGTTGGAGGGCACGAGTAGATGACAAAACGACTCATGGTGTAGGCAGACCCCCCATAGGAGGGTCTACAGAACATGACAACTGGAAATTAAAATGACAATGATAATACACTTGGCACTTGAAGAACAACTTGAGAATCAAACTCAAACAGCTCTGAAAAGATTTCTCACTCTGTAAAAAAAAAAAAAAAAAAAAAAAAAAAAAAAAAAAAATTTTTTTTTTTTTTTTTTTTTTTTTTTTTTTTTTTTTTTTTTAAGAGAGAGTAAGAGTTTGGTTGAAAATTTTTTGAGCTCTTTAATCTGCCAAGAGTTTGACAGTTTTGTTTGTATTCCCTGATTGTAAGCATTCAAACGTTAATCATTTACAACTCACAACAAACATGTATAAATCTTCTTCGACTTTTTTCAGGCATTTACATACCCATTCAAATGATCCCATATGTTGCCCACAATGTGACGAGGAAATGACAGTACTTCATTTTTATTCTACACATGCTTCCAAAGAGCATAGTTTGAATTTTCGTAAACAATGTGTGTTTTGTTTTGGACATCGACAATGGAATCATGGGGAAAAGAATCTTCCCGTTAATGTGAATCATGTGGTGTCCTGTTTGAAGCTATTCGTCACAAATGCCAAAACTATCGGGGCCCTTTTAAATGATAAAATGATAGCAGACAAGACACAGAAAGTAGAGGTGGTGGAAACATGTGAATGTCAACACTTTCAACCCAATCCTCGTGACATGTATGGTCGTCCCCAATCGCATGCTGTACGATTATATGAGTCTGTTTTTGAGAAACCCGACCTGTGGGAAGAGGGGATAGAATTTGAGGAAGCCAGTGGTTTGGGAAAAGATGTTTATGGTATTATTCAACGTTATTTGAGGAAAGACTTGAATTGGTTTCACTTGATGGTAAAACATGATATTTTTGATACATTTTGTAGGGAAATGGAAAATATTCGGGATCAATTTGTCATTTTACCCTTTTGGTGTTTATGTGATGGGTTGACATTTAAAACACAACACCGACACATGATTCTAGCGTGTGAACAAGAGAGTGCGTTTGAAGACGTCTGGAAAAGAAAAGTTCGGTATGAATTTCCCAAGAGCGGTCAGGCTAAAAAATGCGTCGAGATTAAAAATGCCTTTCATCTGGTGCGCACCATCGTCTACGTGAGTCAACCCAAATCGTCGTGTGACAAGGGGATTCCTGACAATTTAAGCAATCTGCAACATGGATCGCATTTTCACATCAATCGACCCTTGCACCCGCACAGTATTGCGTTTCTCTGTACCCTCTTTCCAGGGGGAATAGAAAAATTATTGTGGGAGCAACTTGGAAGTAAAAATGTATCCAGTTGGGAAAAGGTTGCCAAGCGTGTACGAGACCCATGGCGTAATGTAAGATGGGGGGTACCGATCCATGTGACGGGTTGGAAATTTTTAAATTGTGTGATTCCCTTGTATCCGCGCTACGAGGAAACGGAGGAATGCACACCTCTACAGTTGAATCTATACAATAATAAAATAGTGTATGTCAAGGAGGGAAATCAGGGAGCCGAGTGTTCCTTTCAACGCATAAGAGACGAAGTATATGTGTTGTCTCGTAAACAACAAAACATGATGAATGAAGTCAAGAAAACAAAACAAGCATGTGCCATGGACCACAAGCTGATATTAAGGTCAAAGATGGATGAAATGAAAGCGAAAAACGACCCAAAGCTCAACGAGATGAAAGCGAGAAACGACCTCATGGAAAGAGATTTGATTCAAAAGGAAAAAGATGTGTTGAAAAAGGAAAATGACATGTTGAAAAAGGAAAATGACGATGTTGAAAAAGGAATGACATGGTGAAAAAGAAAATGACATGGTGAACGCTAAAGTACAATACATGTCAGTTGAAAATAAAATATTGAAAGATTTGTTGCAAAGAAAAAGAGTGGACAGAATCTCTTCCAATACATGGCGTTGGAAAAACAATAGAGTAAAAAGGTTGGTTCGACCTCGTTCAGCCATCTCTCAACTTTCTAGTTCCCTAGCAAACCTTTGAAACTAAATCATGTAAGCTTCTCTCTCTCTAAAAAAAAAAAAAAAAAAAAAAAAAAAAAAAAAAAAAAAAAAAAAAAAAAAAAAAAATTTTTTTTTTTTTTTTTTTTTTTTTTTTTTTTTTTTTTTTTTTTTTTTTTTTTTTTTTTTACAGAGTGAGAAATCTTTTCAGAGCTGTTTGAGTTTGATTCTCAAGTTGTTCTTCAAGTGCCAAGTGTATTATCATTGTCATTTTAATTTCCAGTTGTCATGTTCTGTAGACCCTCCTATGGGGGGTCTGCCTACACCATGAGTCGTTTTGTCATCTACTCGTGCCCTCCAACCCTTTGATAGCTCACCCTCCCTTATCGGCTCCATACGAGTCGAGTTATTTTCGATTCAAACTGTGTTCTTTTCCAGGCTCTCGAGACCCTCCTATGGGGGGTATACTTTAGAATTGTACAGGGTTCGACAGGGCTTGAAGCCCACGTCCTACAAGGTGCCACACAAGTTCATAGGCACCCTAGGAGCCCCGTGATTTACCTTTGAATTTTGTTTTTTTTCACTCTTTACAGACCCTCCTATGGGGGTAGGGTCACAGCAGTGACACTGTTGCCCTCTACTCGCTCGTCTCTTTCATTTGACATGCTGCAAAAGCTTATGGGATCCATAGAAGCCGAGATGGGTTCAAGACCAGTGGACACCAGTGTTGGAACCCTACAGACCCTCCTATGGGGGGTAGAATCTTGTAACGGGTATCCTTCGAAAGAGCTCGCAATTCCAAACACGTGGATAGGTGACACGACGCCCTGAGGGGTGTGGGGGCTGAGCAAGGTCCCTTTCAAATGTCGAAATGGTTTGGAGCCTAGGATCGAAACCCGGGACCCAAGGTCTAGATCCGTGGTATATATCGAGAGTCCCTGTGAAGGGCTATCCAACAACGTCAACCGTTTGAAAATCGGACGGATAGGTGAGGAGCAAATCCAAAGTAGGTCATAGGGCCTTTTTTAGCCTAGTGCCTGAACCAGGGGGTCTAGGTCCAAACCGATGAATGTTTTGTAAACTACAAACGATTCTGAATCTTTGGACGGGTCACACGTCTACGAGGGCCCCATAGGAGCCGAGATATCGCCACTTCCGGTTCACCAGGGGGGGTCCCCATGACCCCCAGGGAAAAAGTCTGGACCCGATCCGACCGTAATTTACCGAGATAGAAGGTTTGGACTTGTTTCCATAGCGTTCCAATGGGAAAAGCTTCCATACTACCAGTCTGATGCTGCGAAAAATTACAAGTCCAATAAAATGCTACTGCGCATGCGCCTTTAAAACTCTACTGCGCATGCACAATGTGATGTCACTCTTGAATGTTGGATATAAAATGGAGGACCTCGCTCGCGGAGCTCAGTCGAGCAACTGCTATGGGGGATGCTTTTTTTTTTTTTTTTTTTTTTTTTTTTTTTTTTTTTTTTTTTTTTTTTTTTTTTTTTTTTTTTTTTTTTTAATTAGTCTGGTGAGACATAGCAACAGCCAGCAGCGGAAACAGCGAAATAATTTTGGATTACGACCTATAAATAAGGTATTTTGAACAGTTTTCAGCGAATAGTGCCCGCACCAGTGGTCGACCCTTGCCAATTCTGATGTCATTCGATAGATCTCCATCTCTTCTATCCCTTTTCGGGGTCACTTGCCACAAAATTTGTGTGTAAGCCCCCCTTAAGGGCCGGTGAGTCTCGCATGACCTCTTTATTCACGTAATGTTTTACTTGTTTTCATGATGATATTTTTGTATTTTTTGTATATATTTTTATATTTTCGGATAGCCCATACGATGGGTCATTGTTTAAACTGGGTTTCAATGTCGCACCTTGAATGGTTTTTGTGCTATAGTGGTTTGAGTGCGGGTCACTTTTTGCGTCACGCGAAACTTGAACGGGACCTTGCTCAGCCCCAGGACCCTCAGGTCATCGTGTCACCTATCCATCTGTTTGGAATAAAAGGCTCTTTCGAAAGATACCCCTTACAAGATCCTACCCCCCTAGAAGGGTCTCTAGGGTTCAAAAACAGGTGTAACATTGTCTTGAACCAATCTCGGCAGGTACGAACCAATCTCGGCTTCTATGGAACCGAGAAGCGTTTGCAGCATGTCAAATGAAAGAGACGCGCTAGTAGAGGGCAACCCTCCCATTGATTTGACCCTACCCCCCATAGGAGGGTCTGTAAGGAGTGAACCATCAAAACATTCAAAGGTACATGGTGGGGCTCCTAAGGCACCTAGGAACGTGTGTCGCGCAGGGTAGGACGTGGGCTACGAGTCCTGTCGAACCCTGTATACCATTGGGAATACCCCCCATAGGAGGGTCTCGAGAGCCTTGAAACTCACACGGTTTGAATTGAAAAGAACTCGATCCCATTGGAATAGACCGAGATGGAAGGTTTGAGCACGAGGCCATGAGAAATGAGACACTGGAAAAAAAATGAAAAGTCCTATAACATTCTACTGCGCATGACGTCACTTGAATGTAGGGTATAAACACTCGACAACTTGAAGTCAAACTCAAACTATTCTTTGCTCTAAAAATGTTTCTCACTCTGAAAAGTTTTCTCACTCTGTAAAAAAAAAAAAAAAAAAAAAAAAAAAAAAAAAAAAAAAAAAAAAAAAAAAAAAAAAAAAAAAAAAAATTTTTTTTTTTTTTTTTTTTTTTTTTTTTTTTTTTTTTTTTTTTTTTTTTTTTTTTTTTTTTTTTTTTTTTTTTTTTTAGAGAGTAATAGTTTGGTTGAAAATGTTTTGAGCTGTTCAATCTGCCAAGAGCTTGACAGTTTTGTTTGTATTCCCTGATTGTAAGCATTCCTTCCTGAGAGTCATGTCTTCATTAGAAACGTTACTTTCTCAATTGGAAGACATGATTATCCCAGGTGTGCAGCAAGAACCCACCTCCCAGTTGTTGCCTTATAGACGAAAGTTGCTACGTTTAGCGGGTATTGTGAAATTTCAAGAACTCTTGAACAGATTTCCTCTTCCCGTCAAGTTGGTCCAGAACGAACATGGGCTTCATATCTCGGATTGCATCTATAGTAGAGACAAAAATACTAAAGGCCCAGGTTGTTGTCATTGTTTTTATTTATTTGATGAACCCGAAAAATATTTTATTGTGAAACAATTGGATAAAGTCGTCGTACGAGATGGGACACTCCATTCCAAAGAATGTTTGACCAAAGCTAAATGTCAATGTTGGGTATCAAGTCTACATTAAAACTCCCAAACATTTATAAGCTGATAATCATTTGTTTCAAGTACAAATGTTGCACGGTGAACCAACCAATTATAAGGTTGGAGCCAATTTTATGCAATGGAAAATACTATTGACCCCGAGCCAAAGACACGCTACATGTTTGAAATTACAGTCAAACTCAAACTATTCTTTGCTCTGAAAAGTTTTCTCACTCTGTAAAAAAAAAAAAAAAAAAAAAAAAAAAAAAAAAAAAAAAAAAAAAAAAAAAAAAAAAAAAAAAAAAAAAAATTTTTTTTTTTTTTTTTTTTTTTTTTTTTTTTTTTTTTTTTTTTTTTTTTTTTTTTTTTTTTTTTTTTTTTTTTTAGAGAGATTGGTTGTAAACTTTATTTGCTTCTGAAAAATATTTCAACCCTTTTGCATCCTATCCTTTCCTTCCATTCATTTTCATGATACTTACATCCATTCATGACGTCATGAATTAAAACACAAAAGGTTCCTTCTTAGGTATTAGTTACGGATTTGGGCCTGTTTTTTTGGGCATGTTTTCACAGAAGAGTACAAGTTTTCAAAGAGAGGCTCTCCAACCTTGGCACCTTCCTTTATCCAAAAAAAGGGGGACCGAGTCGACTTTGGTGTCGACTCGGTCCCCCTTTTTTTGGGCCATTGGGCAATTTTTTTTTACTCTCTCCAAGCTGAAACTTTGTCCTTCCATTCCGCCTGCAACTTTTGAAACTGCTGCAGATATTTTGCAAATTGAAAAGATTTCAGCATGGTGCAATGAGACACGTCCCCTTCCTCGTGGAGGTCATCATGCATGGGGTTGGGAAAGGTGCCATCGCCAAGGGTGTTGAATTTGGGCAGCATCTCCAAGCATACGGTGACGAGTCCCAACTCTTTAAACATTTTTTGCTGTTTGGAGCTTTTCACGACAATGAGACCTCCTGGGTCCACCATGCCCCTCACGCAATAGGTAGGTAGTCTACAGGCACACTCTTGGGCAAGGGACGTACCAGACGAAGACGAGCGTTTTTGCAGGCATTGTATCGCATGTCTCGGGGCGTGGAGTCGAATCCGTCATGGTTGACGGTAATGCAGAGCACTTGAGGATCACTGCCATTCTTGGGAAGGGTGGCAATAGACAACTCGATGGGCACTGGCTTGCCCTGGTGGAGAAAGTAGTTGGCATGAGCAAAATAGATAGACATCCTTCTGAAAAAGAATGATTCTGCTGGCTGGCTTTATATACGTCGAGGAGCGTGACGTCAACTGGCATCCCATATTCCAAGGCCTTGCGATGCGAGCGTTCCACGTGAGGTTCCAACGCCCGTTTCCAAGCTGGGGGCATGACCAGGCGCCAAGGAAGGGGGTCGTCTCGATGCATTTCCCAATCATCCAACCACGTTAATAGTCTCACGTACACCTCCGCTAGGCGCGTGCAGTTTGTGAGATTCAACGTATAGGCCTCCTTATTGTGAGGTTGATGGGCTTCCCAAACTCGGCGAGACGGGGGACGACCCAGTTGAAAGAATCTCAACTGGACGCCTGGATCCCACGTCAAATCCAAATGACTGGTAAACACGACCACGGTCTTTCCAAACGACCGAGGCACGTGCACCCCGAAATTGGGTTCAAAGAGGATGGTGTAAGGATAGTCGTGCTCGTAATACGTGACTCGATCGGGCCAGCGACCCAAATTACCAAACACGATCGTCGTGCGGTGTCGACACTGGTCCAATAAATGTTGGATCATTCTGACACAAAGAGACTTGCTTTTTTAAAAAATTATACTTTTTGTTGGACACGGGTCCAATAAAGGTTGTATCATTCAGACACAAAGAAGGAGACTTGTTTTTAAAACAATTATACTTTTTGTTTGCAACGGGTCCAATAAATGTTTGGACACAAAGAAGGAGACGTTTTTTAAAAAAATAATCATTTTTTTATTCATCATACTCTACAAGATAGATTCAGAGGTTGTATGGCTTTAAATCCAACAGAAGGTCGGATACAAGGGGAGAGTTTGGGCATTGACAAGTCCAGGGGCTCCATCGCCATATCGTGTTCAAAAGTCTCCAGGAAGGTGATGAGTTCATTGTTTTCATCAAAGAACGAGGGTACCAGGTGGAGCACCGAGGGTTCGGGTCCAGAAAAGGACGTTAGGAGTTGGTCGAGCCAAGCAGCTTCGGGCTCTGGAGAGATGAGCTCAGGTTCTGGAATCTGCACAGGTGGCGGAGAGATGAGCTCAGTTCTGGAATCTGCACAGGTGGCGGAGAGAGGAGCTCAGGTTCTGGAATCGGCTCAGGTTCTGGAATCGGCTCAGGTGGCAGAGAGAGGAGCTGAGGTTCTGGAATCTGCACAGGTTGAGGATAGAGTAGCTCAGGTTGTGGAATCTGCACAGGTGGCGGATAGAGTAGCTCAGGTTGTGGAATCTGCACAGGTCTCTGGATGCATCCTCGTTTCTTGGAGGGGCGCGTCTCCTCCCCCGATCGCTTCAGTCCAAGCACTGGGGTCGGAGGCGGTAGCTTGTAGGCGGTTTGATCCAACGTTTTTTTTTTTCGAAAATCTCCCAGGTGAAATCCCTTTTGAATTAGCTGAGGGAGCAGGGATTCGGGGATCAGGTCCAGACCCAAAACGGTTTTTTGAACCGTCAACAGCAAATAGTGGGTTCCCGCCGGGATCGGATAGGCCGTGTGTGGCTCCAAGATGGTCCGATGGTAGAGCATTTGGTCGTAGGGCTCGAAACTCTTCTCGTTCACGTTGGGTCGGGCTCGACACTGGAGACTGGAAGGGGGCAGTTCGTAGAGCAGCAGGGGCACGTGCGTCGTTTGAATGAAATGCACTTGTCCGGGGTGCACCGTTCTCAACCCAAAGGTAAAGTCTTTTTTCACAAAAAACAGGTTGCCATAAATGTACACCATCCTCTTGTCGGTATTTTTGAGCAAACGATCTGGATTTTTCAAGAGGCTTTTGGACACTTTTTCCCACAGGATCGCGTTGGGTCGAAATTCGTTGACGTGCTTGGCTTCCAGCACGGCCCGCTTGAAATTGTCCATCAACGTCTTTTGGTGGTACCACGGATCTTGGCGAAATAAGGTAAACACGCGTTTGGCGTGAGGCTCCTGGTAGAGGATGCCCGCTCGCACCTGGCCTTGTTGAGCGGCATATTCCAACGCATCGGGTTTCTCGGGCAGCGTCACGGGCACCACGGTGGAGGAGAGGTGCTCTGGGAAGGCATCCATGCTGCAAACTGACGAGAAGCGTCGACCCGCGTCCTCCTTTTATAGACGTGTTAGGCCGAGTGAAAAATGGGGTTGAGAGGTTGGTGGAGTATGGAACACATGCCTTGCACGGCAATCCAGCGATGACATTGCGTCTGGTGGCAAAAGGGACATTCGCCTCGTGCATGGGATTTCAAGAGCATGACGGGGATGCGTTTGAAAGGACTGAAAGCGCTCCATTTTGCTTGAATGTCTTTAAAATCTTGCTTGGAACGAGAATCGGTCACACAGAGGGTGCCGACATTGAGATAATGTAAAGAGTTGAACACTTTATGCGCCTCGACGCGATCCGAAGCATACGAGACGACCCCGTTGGTGAGCGTGAAACCATGGTCTCGGAGACACAACACGGCCAGACCGTGCGTATGGAAAAAGACTTGAGCGTGGTGCTGGGGAAATCGATAAGCATAAGGAGGGCGTCGTCGAGACGAAGAGAAACGACGTCGTCGAGGGTCTTGGGGAGAGTTTAGTTTTGGGGGCTCATGAAAAGACTCTGGGTGTGAAGGAGAACCCATGGAGGGCAAAGGGGAACCAGGGTCGGATAACAGGCTCAACACATTGTCCGGGTCGGTCATGTTGAAAAAGAGAAGCTGCAAATTTTGTGCTCTGAAATGTAATCTGTCAAGTGTTTGCTTTTAAACATTCTCTCTCTAAAAAAAAAAAAAAAAAAAAAAAAAAAAAAAAAAAAAAAAAAAAAAAAAAAAAAAAAAAAATTTTTTTTTTTTTTTTTTTTTTTTTTTTTTTTTTTTTTTTTTTTTTTTATAAGGATAAATTAATTTCTCGTCTAGCTAGAGTTTTTCTCTTCTTGTGCTGCGTGGACTCTGTGTTCTTTTCAAGTTTAAAAGCCTTCTACCACCCCCTCATTTCATTTACTCGTCTAGTGTAGTGTGCTTTGAAATTTTGTTTCTTTTCAATCTATCGTGTCCGACCATGTCTGCTGTTTCGGATGCATGTTATTGTGAACAAGATTGTTTAGTGTGTTCTCGGGGAAAAGAGTCCCCTCATGATTGTGTGATTCACGTTTTATTGAAATCGATGGTGTTTCAAGAACGAGTGATGCGCGGTGAACCCACCGAAGCACGATTGAAAGAAATTTTAGAGATTGGACAACACTATTTACCCCGGGCCATGCATTGGACGGACGAAAATAGTAAACGTTGGCAAAGGATGTATGACGAGATCCAGAGTGGGTTTCCCAAACCCTCTGTCGGAAGCGAATAAAGTTTAAAAGATTTGTCAGAAGCACATAAAATTTGAAAAATCTCGCAAACAAAGTTTAAAATATCTTTCAGAAGGAAAGTTTGAAATATCTTTCAGACGTACATAACATTTGAAATATCTTTCAGAAGTAAAAATAAAGTTTAAAACATCTTTCAGAAGCAAAAATAAAGTTTAAAACATCTTATCAGAAGCAAAATAAAGTTTAAAACATTTATCAGATGCAAATAAAGTTTACAACCAATCTCTTAAAAAAAAAAAAAAAAAAAAAAAAAAAAAAAAAAAAAAAAAAAAAAAAAAAAAAAAAAAAAAAAATTTTTTTTTTTTTTTTTTTTTTTTTTTTTTTTTTTTTTTTTTTTTTTTTTTTTTTTTTTTTTTAGAAAGATTGGAGAGTGTTTAAAAAGGTTGAGCCTTTCACTCGAGCTTTCATTTGGTTTGCTCTGTTGTCAACATTTCTTATTCTCTTCATGATGACCTCGTTCGATTCTCTCCTGGGTGAATTGGAAAAAAAATTTCTCCCAGGTTTGCGAGACAACGTCTCACGCTGGTCGTCTTATAGACGACGCTTGCAACGTTTAGCGGGTATTGTGAAATTTCAACAACTCGCGACCCACTTTCCCATTCCGTCCAGGTGTCTTGAGCGAGCATGGATTCCATCTTTCCGATTGTGTCTTAGTGCAGATGCCTGCACGGAAGGACCCGACACTTGCCATTGTTTTAAATGTCTTTG